>DWAK01000094.1:0-14493 GCA_018230145.1 Lepidochrysops patricia
TTATGTCCTAATTCATGAAATTGGTGAAAGTCTCATATAAACTTCCACCTCCCACTCTCTCCACCACTCAATCCATTTGGAAAGACAACCGATGTCATGGGGAGGCACAGCTAACTTTGGACATGTCCTCTCCGACGCAAGGATTGACTTTCTTGATTTTTATACCCTTTTAAGTATTTTATAAACATAAAATTATATTTTTTATCAAGTGAAAAATGAAGGACTCAAGCAATGATGGCTAGCGGTTGCACAATATAACTATTGTAGTGCCATCAGAGTTATTTAATCAATTATACGTTTTTCCGTTAGTGCAGCCATTACGTTGTGATGAGGTCACGCATATGTCACTTGGTTCTGCACCGCTGCTCACCGCTACCGTTATAATTATCTACTATAGTATTTACTCTTTAATTGCAACCTTATTCCAGTTACTGGAGGTTGAATTTTAAATGCACATAAGTTGTCCACAACTTCAGAAGAAATTTGTCTATCCAAAAACGAAGCTCAAAATTATCTTATGGCTTTTTCTGTTTCTAAAAGTACCAGTAGCGAAAGGTGTAATTGCTTTAAAGGGAAGCCGTATTCGCTAGATAAGGTATTTACACAACTGCATGTACACAGTGCAATGAGTAAATTCTAAAACACTGATTCAAAAGGGAAGCCGTAGTAGTATGGAGTTATTTAAACGCCTCGCCACTGAAAAGTACCAATTTTTGTCTTAATAGTCCCAGTGGTTAAGCTTGTATAGATGACAAACAGACACAACTTTACATTTACATTATTTGGTAAGGATAAAACGGTATTGTATAAAAACCCACACTCGTTAGAGACAGAACGACCATTTTAGTATATTATGCAACTAGTGCGGTAAGTTGTCGATTACGCACAAGAGAAGTTTTCTCGACAATTGACAATACCGCACGAGTGCAATATACTATGTTTTAACACAAATGCGAGAAAAGAAGTAAATATCTCAGCGCCCGCCATTCCAGAAAATTCACATGCGGTGTTCGAAAATTTAAATCGAGTGCGATTGATGATGTTCTATACCAAACGCAAAAGCATGCAGGAAGTAGTACCTACGCCGTATGAATGTGAAAAAAACAATTTACTGCCTAGTAGGTACCTAACAATTATTAAATTGAAGAAGTATAAAATATACCTTTAATCAAGTTAATCAAGATCTACTTTAACTTACATGGGCGTATATACATAGAATGGGAGCACGTTTCGTTCATTTCTCGAGGACATTTATCAGACGTTAGTGTGAATCTTGGGCTTTTACTTTTTTGGATATCAATGTTGAGCTCATTTCTTTACATTCACCTAGCTACGTCAGTAACATTGTGTTGCATGAAGTTATTCAGAAGGCTGTCTGTCTGTCGTGCTGTAGGCTGTTTATATATGTTGTATGCACAGATCAGATTGTGACGATTTGTGTGACTGTCTGCTCGTTTGCTTATCGCGACTTCATTGCTTTCACCTTCGAGCTTTGGGAGTCTCGTCAATGTTTTATTCCAATATTTCAAAAATGCTAGGTTAAGTACATAGGTACTAATATCATCTTCTTCTTCTCCTATATATACAAAAGAAAGTCGTGTTACACTATTTATAACTCAAGAACAGCTGAACCGATTTGGCTGAAAATTGTTAGGATAGGTTAGGTTAGGTTAGTTAGGTAGCAGGAGATGAACATAGGATAATTTTTAACCCGTTCCCGTCGTTCCCCTGGGACGTGATATAAAACGTGGTATAACAAAAGGCAACTTTTAAAAAACCTGCTCATTTATTGCCTCTAAGGCGGAACAAGTTCGCCGGGTCAGCTAGTATAAAATAAAAGCATAGGTAACTAAAAGTCACTGAACACAACACAAATCAGTGAACATTTGGTAGATCTTTTATGAGTTTCATTATCTGGATTGTTGATTTGCAGATATTTGTGGTATTCGATTGTTACTGGACAGAACCAGCAGTCTAACAAAAAAATAAAAAAATATAATATGTACAGTTGACAATAGAACCTCCTCCTTTTTTTTAAGTCGGTAAAAATAGTAGATAAAGAAACAGCTTAACTAAATTATACCATTATGCAATTGATTGATAAAAACATAATTCCTGATTTCCAATGCTCGGAAATAGCTACGACAGCTGTTGGTATATACTTTTTCCTATCTCAAGAGCCTGGACTTTTGACGGAGACTTTGCTTCTCAGATTAGCTTAGATATTTGACAAATGTTATTTTCGAAGTCACACTGTCTCTAACAATGCGCAATGAAATCAGTCGTTGACTTCAACATTCGTGTTTTCGTAACATTTCAGTAGAGTGGCAGTAGGCAGCTTGTCGATCTCCCCACTGATATGACGAGCCTGTCACGACCCTCACATAACATCTACCATTCTGAATATGTTCAGTAGAGAAATTGAAGTTTTGTCACCACATTTGTTCAATGCCTTCACCGCGTTCATGCAATCCAAAATTTGGAATCTACATGCAACAAAAACGTTTGGTTATAAAGTTGTATTAATTTTATTTTGCCACAAATGATGTCTACGTAAACATTTACAAAAAATCCAAGATTCACAGTCAACGCTTGATAAACGTCCTCGAAAAATGAGTGCGACGTGCACCCATTCTATGAATATATTATGCTCATGTAATAACAACTTTAAATAGTTCGCATAAGGATGAACTTGCAATAATATTATGCTTGGAGCTTATAACCTTCTATTACTTGAGACAGGTATAGTGTTAGGGACACTTTCTAGTGTTACTTTTGTACGAGACTTTAGATCTAGGGGTTTTTGTATGTCAATGTATGTAAAGATATATTGGTGCGTGCATTTCGTTGGGCTATAGATGTCTACCTCAAGTAATAGTCCCTGTATTTTCCTCGCATTGTACAACGTAGAAACATAAAGCAATCATAGAGAAATTCGGTTAGATACGCTTGCGTTCCGAATCGATGCAACAAACATATGCGGCATGCTTAACCGTGGGCACTTATTTTGATAGTCTATCAAAAGTTATGAAAGAAACATAAAATAGATTACAATTTATATCTGATTAAATTAATAGCTTCACCGAAGTCTGAAGACAAGGAACTTTTAACCTCGATTTTCGAAGCCGTAACTATATATAGGTCTTACACAATATCAACGTTTCCTTGTTATTAATGATAGTTTAATTCGGCACGGTTGTACATGGGTAATGCTTTATGCAAGTATTCCGGGTGATAGCTTAATGATTTGCCACGCCTTGCTTTCCAACTGTTTCCTTGAGTTTGATTTCCAAAGTTATTACATTTAGCGTCTAGTCATTGTGCGTTGGGCTATTGTTAGAAAGTGAATTGCATATTTAATTTAAGTAGTGTTATAGAATACGGAAAATATAATTAGTCGTCATTTGTAGGATTATTGAAGATTCTTCTGAGTCCAACTATATTGCGATAGTCAAGCTTGTAAGCTCGAAATTAGCTAGCACTTGTAAATTTAATTGAAATTTAAGTGTCTACTGTTCTTTGAACATATCCCGGAAAATATGTCCCCAGGTTGTGAGGTTTTCTATCTATTACAAACTTTTTAAAAAACAATAATATTACCGTACTACTATAATCCTCGCAGTAGGTATATAGTAAATTAATAAGATTGCATGTATCAACCGATTTTATTATACACAGCGTAGATTTTTTAAAAAGTATATGATCCTGTGCAGATTAATTATATATTTATCTTCGATTAAAATTCTTTCTTCTTAATTATCAAAACTCTTATAATTCTACGGCTAATTATAACTGAAATTGCAAAAAGCCCAATTAATGTTATTTTGAAACGTGTTACTTTGTTGTTAACAATAAACAGTTTGTGATGTATCTCAGCTAACATTCACTTTGCAGTTGCTTCATTGCATATTAATTTAGCAATCTCCAACACGTTTCATATTGTACCTACGCCGGCAGCATCATCTATATTTTGTGTCTTTAGTAGTCTCTGACCTTTTAAGTTAATCACTATTACCTCCTTCTGTTTAATAGCTCCGTTACAGCGTTAACATTTAAATCTAATATATAAAATTCTCGTGTCACAGTGTTAGTTACCATACTCCTCTGAAACGGCTTAACCGATTCTTATGAAATTTTACATGCATATTCAGCGGGTCTGAGGTCAGCTATATTATCTATATATTTTTTTATTTTAGTCAAAAAAAAAAACAAAAAGAGAATCCCGACATACGTTGATCGGCTAGTTCCTATATATAAAACAAGATGTCACTGTGGACACTTAATAAGACAGTTGTAATTCTCATCACATTTTAAAACTTTACCATCTATGATATCATCTTCAACGTCTTAACTGCCATAAAAATGAAAGCGGAGATCTGGAAGCGATCTTGACGGAATGTGTAGAGTTACGTAATGATTGTACAGGATATGACCATTTGCATCCATCGTCCGCTCCTTCACTAACCATTCAGCGAAAGCAACTTGACAGTACATACGAACGCAACTATGAATTTCTTTAAATACGGTACTAACTTTTTTTGCATAAAGATGGTATTAAGGTAGCAGATTGAAGATAAAATGCGACAGATGCTATATGGAATATATGATTATCCTTGCATTTGGCTCTGGCGAAGAAGTCTGGTGAAGTCAAATCAAATTAAATGAAAAACAACAACCATAAGGCAAATGACGTTAAATTTTAACCATTTAACCTAAATATCTTTTTAGAATCAAAATCATTGTTTTTGACTGACAATTTACTTTCATTTAATTTAGTTATATCGTCTTGAGATTTCCTTGAATCATAAACTGATTGTATAGTGTCGAACAATCAAATGCGTTAGTTTTTAAGTAAGTTTTAATTTCTGATAATAACAATATGCGATTTATATGCATATTTACTATTAAATACTGTGTTAAAAACCTAAAGTCATTTCTTAATATCACAAGGTTATGCTTGTGTTGAATCTAATTAAAGAGATATAACATTGTTACACTCCATTACTGCAGGTGGTAGTTTATCATCAATAGAATCATTGTATAGAATCATTGTGCACAATTTTTATATCCGTTTTGTTTTTGTGAACGTAGGCAATGTTCTATCTTAACTAGATCTCGCCGATATAATCGCAGCAATTGTTTAATATATAATTACTTTTGTTGTTACAGGTTCGTTACACAATTTGACAATGATCACAAAGGGACAAGGAAGTAAAAATTGTTTGTTTCGCTTGAACTCTTATTTATAATTGTTACTACATATTTTGGAGTGTTTTTGAAATTGCGCAAGTTTCATTTTGAACATAATGCAACGGATTGTCAGTTACTAATTGCATAACTACTTCGTTGTTGGTGGCTTTTCAAGAAGAAGACACGTCTTCTCAGATAAAACACTAAACTTAACAATAACAATTTTACGCTATCAAAGCTTACGATATCGACGGTCTCATAATTTGATTCTTCCAAATGTCAACTAAGCTTTACTACGATTGCCGCTAGGTGCATTCAAAAGTCACTTGAGAACAACCTTTTACTAATAAAAGTCTCCATTATTTTAATAGTTGCACATATTATACACCTCAACGATACGGTGTTATTAGCGTTGAACGCGCTCAAGAGCTTGGAATTGGTTGTGAGGCTTGAAATTGGAGTCGACTTTATTAATTAATGTAAGTCTAGTAATTGGCGGCCTAAACTGCGCCCTGAGGTACGCCTAAAGGGCTGATTTGAAAATTAAATTATAATTGAAGATCTTAAATATAATCACATTTAACTGTTTTTGCACATCTTTGAATTCATAAATCTCAAGATTTAGAAATAGAATGTTCCGATATTTCATATTTATCAGTAATTCTACATTAATAATAATTTATTTTTAGCTTTATCTATGATAAAATTTCAGTGCACTGAATTTATCGTAACTCCTAAATCTTCGAAAGTCCTTTAATTTAGGGTTAATAAAAATTACTGATGTGAAGTATATTTTAGCTTCTTACGTATAAGGTATGCTTACTGTAACTTTAGTAATTTTACGTAATTATACGTTTATTATATTGTGCCTTTACGTTATGAAATCTTTTATGTGGGAATAAGTGTGCACTCCAAAAGACTTCGGAAGGTATTGTGCTAATCCATTCTGTGAATTATGTTCATATTTATTTCCAATTCTACCTTTTTGCTGGGATATGGTTCTATTTGCATATATTCATATAACAAGCATCATAAGCTAAATTATTTCGCATTTTAGTTTAAATAACTTATCGAGCATTATTTTTCTTCATTAGAAGGATCAAAAGAGATATTTGTCGTGTGTTGTATTTCTGCTATAGCTACATAATAGGCTACTGTACAACAAAAGAGGAAATAGTTAAAATACCGTACCCGTAGTACAAAATATTGTTCCTTTTATTGTTATTGTACGGCACTCGCACCAGCTGTGGATCTATGACACGAGTGATCGCCTGCGCGTCGTACCATGACGCACGGTGACGCACCGTAACGCACCGTGAAACAGCGAATGTGAACAAACACGCACTTTATGCTACTAGGGGCTTAGTAGGAACAATTGACAGGATCGTAATTTCATTGAAGGAGATTTATATACTAGCTGATCCCGCTGACAGACGTTGTCAAAATAGAAAAAAAAAATACATAGTAATTCTCAGACTCGCTGAATATGCATATAAAATTTCATAAAAATCTGTCAAGCAGTTTCAGAGATACGAGAATTTTATATAAGTATTAGAAGATTATGACGGTGCCCATAAAATTAATATTCAATAGCGAAACATTTACGTAGCAGACATCTGCAAAAACCTAATATCAGAGTAACTACTATGGTTATTTCATAATTTTCATACAAACCTCTTTCGATAACATTTAACGTTTACGGAGCTGATAATATTGTTCCTGCTAGGCGCCAGATAAACAAATAAAACCAAACAGTTAGCCCGTAGGCCCAGATCAAAAGTCAACTGTAAGTTTAATTGCCTTCATAGCTATAAACAAGAGGTCTAGCTTAAGCCTAGTGAAAGTTTATTATAACTCAAGTTTCTTATTGTGTACCTATTATATTACTCATCGTTTACCAGAATTCAGCAAAGTATTTCATAATTTATTTACAGAGGCTTAAAGAGGTCGCCTTAGAAGTATGCATAGAGAAGGAAATTATTATTTTAGGAACTATCGGAGGCTTTAGAGACGCGTTATAAGCATGAATAGATGATATCATTAAGGACTTACGTTAATGTGATCAGGTGACATTTTCCTCTTTGTGAGAATTGAGAAACCTCGTAAAAAGACTAATGACTTGATCTTAGTGAGTATTAGAATGAGGCAATATAATCAGACTTTGAATAACAAACTTAACAAACTAAGCGATTAATCAAAATGCAAAAAAGTCGCACCATTCTTCACAGATTGTAAGGTTCACCTTTCTACCAAGACCGGCCGGATCGCTAACAATTATTTTACCTTTCAAATCATTTGTAGCCTCAAACCTCCAATCAATTTCAATTTGTGATAAGTAGCACGTCTTCCCTGCGGCTACGAGCCATTAGTGTTTAATAATTAACTTCGTCTGTCAAAAAATCTTTATCAACAAACGATTTTGTAATTGGCGTTTCATTGTTATTTTCTATCTCCCAAACGTTTGCCTCGCCGGCACGTCGAATCATTGCTGCAATGTATGCTTTAGCCGAGATAATGGACACTCTAATTCGTGGAATGGGATTTCAAAATGGCGTTTTATCTGATCCTTCAATTACTATTAATGGCTGATAATCTCACAATGGTCTTGCATCAATCCACCTACAAACACGGATCGTATTACGTGACATAGCCCGGGGAACATTCGGCGCTATTGTCTCGTGCCTGGACCTTATGTAAGCCAGTCCTTATCCTGCCCGACGGAGCAGTGAAAGTGACAACTCGTGAAGAGTTTTCACGCTTCAACGCACCATCTGATTTGAGAAATTCGGAAAGTTTTCGATATGAAGCAGCAGTTCCGAACTTTCGAAGAAATTTGTAAACAAAGAAGTTTGTCAACGTTTTCTAATTTGTTACGAGCTATCGAGGTTTTTTTCCGATCATAAGTTTGTAACGGATTTGACCTAGTACCTACAAGGTACTAGACTCGCAAATAGTTTTATGGAAGCAGCAAATATTTGAAATTAAAAACATTGTAAATAATAGGAGGATACAGAAGTGAAAACATCTGAGGATAAGCAACCAAAAAGAAAATAAAACTAATTTAAAACAGAGCTATCATTTTCCACAAAATTAAAATGATGGGTTGTCAGAGTGATGAGTTGCCAAACTCCAAACAATCTGTATGATTAATATCCGATCCAGGTTGAGTAAGCGCATTAGCATGGCGTGGGTTTGGGTTTGGTTGGGCGGGTTGCAACAGCAGATGCTTCTCACGCCACTTCCCTAGTTCATTAGCTTGTGAATTTGTTTGGTTGTTTCTTGTAAGACTTATTTGGATATAAACTTCAAAGGGCGAGGCTCCTGGAAATAAAAGCTAGTCAATGTTAGTGACGTGTAAACATTAAGCTGTATGTATAAGGATTATAAATATTGTTATTAATGCAAAGATTTGATAAATGAAAATTGTTTTCTCCTTATGTGGCTTAGGAAATTCTGCATTTCATTAGATTTTAACTGTCATCGTGATGTTAACCCCGTAATAAAAAAAATCTAATAACGCTGACAAAGTATATCGAATGTCTTCTGATTTATTATGGAAATAATAAATCCAAATCAATTTAAAAAAAGAATGAAACGTAGTTTGGTTCACATACATTTTACAATTTTTTAAGTATTTTAAGTAATGGCTGATGACTGATGAGCTTCTAATGTAATGAGTGATGACTTTATACATAAAGTTTTACTATCCATATTATATGTGATTTAATTGTGCCTTGTGTAACGCTCAAGAAAGCGATTTTCCATACCGATCTATAATACCGTTCGCGCATCAAACACGGAAATGCGCCTACGCACAAAACCGGGAAGTTAGGAGCAATTCGATATAAAGATAAACTTGATTGCACTGTTTAAGGAAGCCAACTTGTTACACTTGACTATTATGTTTTTATCTGCTGATGGGAAATAGTCCACGCATTGGAACTAACAAGCTTTTAATAGATTACAAGTTTCCTTTACATAATACGATAAACTGTTGCGTTTCAGACTATTAAACTGAATGCTTTATAAAATGAAACTTGAAAAGCGTATCTAAACATTATCCAGAAAAATATGCATTGCAGGGGCTGTTTTCATGCTTTCACATAAGTGCTTCATAGTACGCTATAGAATTTATTCTTTTTACAGACTAACCTACTGGTACCCGTTTACCTTTTTCTAAGAGTGCGTCGCGGTCGACCTAAATCTCTTTATATCATCTACTCTACATGTGAATCTAGTGCGCACGTAACGAACAAAAAGTACGACCCTAATGCAGCGTAGGGCCGAGAGAAAGTCGGCGCATCTTTCGTAAATCAGTCCACGGTATTGTGTGATACAAATTCGTCTCAATCATCAATCTTTGCTATAGAATTGTTTTGGTCTCATTGTTAGAAAGTACTTGGTCCGTCTGTTGCTATTATAACCTATAATTCTTCAACCTTTTAATGGGTACTAGCGTCTATTGTTTCAATGAAGAAGATATGACAGAAGGTATGGCCCATAATTTAGTCCGTTTGTCCGTTGTTCTTTGTTATTCATTAATATGTGACCTTTAAAGGTTCATGAATAGGTTGGATAACAGTTACAGTGATTTTTACTGTATGTTCTGCATGTATTGTAACTTCACTAAAATTCATAATATCATAGTACCTAATAACTTTTTGTTACCATAATTATTAATTCATATTATAATATCAGTTCCTTTTGCGATAATCTGCAAGTACCAACTAATGTGTACTCGTGATTGTCATGTAGCTATAATAACTTCCTATTACAAGTTGTGGAGAAAGCAATAAACATTGGACGATCAATTATTATTGTCTTTGTCTCATTCGTCGTTAAGTACTTCTTCCTACTACGTGATATTATATCGAGTATCTTAGATATTTCTTTTGTAAAATGATATCAATGGTATAATTTTTTACTTGAATTTTAGTACTTTATACGTGTTTCACTTCGCATTGTCTTCGTATTTCTATACTAATGTTGACGTGATTAGTGACTTCAAATTATTTACCATTTACCATAATTTTGTAGCTAGCCATCATATTTTTAATCTTATTAAATTGTTAAGGATGACCCTTATCCCTCAAGTGACTTTTCGAGTGTATCAGAGGGGGGTAGCAACAGCTTATCTATAAAAACAACGAAGTAAAGTGGAAATCCACCTAGGTATTTATAGCGATAGAAGTCTAAAATTAATCTCTCACGGCTGAATGCACATGTAATGTCTGCTATCAAATTTCCTGCCTTTATTTTACATATAAACAAGTTGATCATTGAATGCAAAGTCGATTGACTCGTTGCATTCGACGTTGATCATTCTCTGGATAACGATGTCAATATTATCTTAATCTAGCGAAACTGTGCTTCAGCGTCAAGGTATATTTAAGGGGGGATTAAAATCTTAAACCAATTAGCGGAGACAAGCAAGATACATATTCTCGTATCTTTATTACATAAAGACGTAACTTTTGCAAAAATTACTAATAACGGGTATTGGATAAGTTTTTTTGGAATGAAGAAAATTATATGGTGTAGTTTCTAATTCTTTAAGCTTCCCGCCTTCAAAATTTGCACGATTTGTACTCATTATAATAGGCATTGAGCATGTAATACATTGTTCCCTAACGATGGAGGTGCAATTGCAATAACTTCACATGCAGATCGGAGATAGGCGATACTCTATGTACCCTCCGCTTGTAATAGGCAAAGGTGATTGTATCTCGTCTCATGCGTCCTTCCGGCATCCAGTAGCAAACGTTGAATCTGATCTATAGGACCACCTACATTTTATGCCCTTTCTGTGGAACTCGTAGTTTTTCTGCTATTTGATGCATCTTATACCTATATTTAGGTACTTCTTATTTCTGAATTTAACATTTTTCTTTGATTTAGTGTATGACTTTTTAACAACATGCTAATTTTATTCAGATATCTAAAATTAGCGTTTACCTAATAAAAATGTACCTATATACTCAAAGAATATACTAGAATACTTGCTGTGAAGCCAGATATTACGTTACAGTTGTATATGAATTTTGCAGCAAGAAGCAATTTGTGAAGCTCATTGTTAACGGAATGATTTCCGTTCGAGCGGTAATCAGACGAAGTGACAGCTCTTTAGTTACGAAAACTGATTGTTTTTTTTAATGTTACCTAATTGTTCGATTGTTTTTTGTTTCATTTGTTGATAAACTTCCGTAACCAATAATTACAATGTTTCGTCATATCTGTCACATTTTTTTGATTGCTAAACTATTATGTCACAATGGTTAACGTTCGGATGTTTTGTATCAATTTTAAATTAACCTTTATCTCCAATTGAGCGTTTACTTTTAAAGTTGTACACGGGGCTATTTATTCCAAACATACTTGATCTTAAGCAAACCTGACGTATAATAATTTCTTATATTATCTCAAGGCGTTATTGCTTTTATGCTTAAATTGCTACCTACTATCGCTTGCAGCGATGAAACCACTTAATGTGTTAGAAATTAACGCCGCGTTTGATGAAAAGAAAAGGTTATTTAATTTGACGAGCTTGTGATTATATAAAATTATGCCAGTCTAAAATTACATTAGATTCTCTATGGCGAGTGATTGTGAACTAGGTTTCGGTGCGTCGTGTTTGATATGCGATATGATCGCCCCGAGATCTCTTTAGATAGCAGAATATCGAGGCCAACATGGTGTGTCGGTAATCACGAATTTTCAGTTATCGTTATTAGAATAATTTACCATAACGACACAGATGCGCTTTGATTTGCGACCCAATTGCTATAATGTACTAGGTGAACCTAAAATCATATTATAGACTTATGAAATGTAAATCTAAATTCTAGTATTTTAAAACCTTACTAAAACATAATTTATATTTGCGAATTTTTATTATTTACACTGTACATTTTAGCTAAGAAGATGGAGAGTCGCCTAACGTTAGCCAAAATTTAATTACAGTTTACCAATTTATTAATTAAGAATCAATAGCTTATGACCATTAAACAACTTAACTTCCTTTAAACACACTTTCATAATTCAGAAGCTAAGGTATTATCCACATCAGAGGGAACCGAAAGTTTCTACTTACATAAGCCCATCAGTTTTGGCAGAGATCAGTCGCGGGTCGGCCGATAACCCTGCTTCCTCGTGTGCAACCTTTTGAGAGGTTTTTCAATGAACATCAAATTCAATTACTGAACACGGTTATGTGATCATTATTGGTATCAGTTTTTATCGATTCAAGTGCCTATCGATTCCAAGTATCTTTTGTTTTTATTATTTGTGTATCCTAAAGCCATTATATTACCAATAAGAATTAAAGAATGCGTCGCTAAAATCTGTATTTATCTACACAATATGTTTCAGAATTCCTATATCAATTCTATCATCTCTAAGTCGTCATTTTTTAAATAATTGTAAATTGTAAAATATTGTAAATGGACAACATATACTTTCTAAATTGATTTATTACAATTGAACTAGACAAAATTCAATACAAAAAACTTAAAATCTAGTCGGTCCACCATTGGATTCGATCACTGCGCTAATTCTATCGGGAATATTACGTACAAGCTTAAGGCAATCCTCTTTAGTAATGGCGTGCCATTCCTGCACTAAGGCATTTTAATGCCGTTTTTGATGTTATGCTGTGAGTTTTGATTTTCCGCTTCAAAATGCCCCAAAGTGTTCAATCGGGTTAATGTCTGGGCATTGCGCAAGCCAGTTCCACAAGTCAATGTTGTTTTTCGTAAACCAGCGCGTTGTAGTCACTGACTACTATGCGCGGGTTGGCTGGTTGGTTGGTTGCAATGACAAGGTGCATTATCTTGCTGGAATATTACTCCGTCTAAGTTGGTGTCACCGAAAATAGTCGTTAACGAAGGCATAAAGGCAGTTTTAAGTACTCCTATGTACTTTTCGCTGTTCATACGACCTTCGCAAGCAAACATTTTGCCAACCTCGTCAGCCGCCATGCAGCTCCAGATCATTATGCTGCCTCCTCCGTGCTTTACTGTTGGAACGACGCAGTCTGGATGGTATTCCTCGCCGATACGTCGCCTCACGAAGGTCACACCCTGTGTTCCAAATACCTGTACCTACGCGAATGAAAAAAAATATTTGTTTTGTAAATGGCCTCAACTTTTATAATTGAAAAAGAAATAAATAATGGATTATTCATATTAATAATAAAAGCAGTAAAATTAGTTTAACTCAACGTTAGACGTCATCAGATCACACCACTTTGGACCAATCTTACTTCATAAAATGTTGGTGCCGTAGAGCCCACTCCAGCCGTTTTCTTTTGTTGGCTTCTTCCTGGCTTTACATCCTTTAAGGCCTGCTGCCCCAAGTCTTCTTCTCGCTGTCCGAGCACTAATTGACTTTTCGGACTCTTCAGACAAGGCAGCAGCTAGCTCCGATGAAGTTTTTTTTTTTCAAGGATTCGCGTATTAATGTTCTATCCTCACGCTTCGTAGTCACACGTTTTCTGCTTGTTCTGGGCTTATTAGCGTGAGTGCCGGTCCAAGCAAACCGTTGGAACAGGTAGGGTCACAAGTTTAAAATGTCGATAAATAGAATTGTTGATAAGAAATCGATGGGTAAACATTACCTCTAAGTGGATTTGTGTCAGGGAACAGGAAATATACCTTTAATTACCGTATAATTGTTACACGTACACGTACAGTTCGTTCAAAGTTATTTTACTTCGAAGTTTCTAAGAATGTGATCCTTAAGTCGTTGGATTAAGGGTTCACTTATAGGCAAATAACTGACAGCAGCAAGTACTAACTAGATTAAGCGTGTCAATTCTGTTTACTTAAATTGTAGTAAAAAGTAAATAAATAACAATACTTAACAGTAAATAAATTACTTCAATGAACCCATAAGAAAGTGGGTTATGTATTTAATGTCTCTGTTTATTCAAAATTATCCATACCTGTTCATTTTTTATCTATTACATCTACATTTTTACTAAACTTTGCTTTTTCTGGTCATATCGAGCCATTTCGAAAATTAATAGTTTCCTTATCTTAATGCTAAAATTATTCTGACTGTTAGGTATATCTTCGCTTTTGTAGGTAAAGATATATATATAGGGATAATTCAGATTTTTCAATTTCTTGGATCATAATACATATTATGTATGTTACATCTATACTAATATTATAAAGCGGAAGAGTTTGTTTGTTTGTTTCTTTGTTTTTTTGTTTGTTTAAACGCGCTAATCTCAGGAACCACAGGTTCGATTTAAAAAATTCTTTCACAGTTGGATAGTCCATTTATCGAGGAAGGCTATAG
>DWAK01000095.1:0-14457 GCA_018230145.1 Lepidochrysops patricia
AGATCAAAGTGGCCACTACGACAAAACGCCAATTTCATATGTAAGGACCTAATATATAATAGATATATCAATGTAGTAACTATTGCAAAAATAATTGCAATACCACTATAATGAATACTACTAATAACGTAAAATAACTTACAGGTGGAGCAGTCATAGAATTGAGCTTAAAATTGTAAAGAATCTTTAATTGCAAATTTATACCTTAACTTGTGTCTAAAACAAGGCAGAATATAAAACTAATTTGGCTATATTGTGGAGAAAAGCGTTAATATTCACTTGTAACTTGCGTTAATATTCAATTGTACACGATACAGTGCAACTACTTTAAGCCCTATTTTATATTTTTCTAAAAACTACATTTCCCTTAAGACCTTGGGAAAATAGTTTATTGGCTCCCTTTGCTTTTTTAGGATATAAAATTGTACAATTAACGTTAATTGTGCACTTTTAAATTCTGAAAGTATGCAACATAAAAACTTTTATTAATATTTAGTGAAACTATCTAAAAAAATTTAAGCAGTAGACTACTATTAAAATTGCTGATCTGATAGTAAACTAAAATATTTTTTTGAATTACCTTTCATAAAAAGAAGAATAAATAAATAATAGCTTATACTACGTACACTTAATATCACAAAACAAAGAAAAGGAGCAACTTGTCCATATTTCGTCGAGTCAACGTTCGAAATAGCACTAAGACCTTATCCAGAAAGTGCGTGTTACGCGCGATATCACACTGTGCCTAGGCCCCCGATTTTCAGGCATTAGAATTTCGATTCGACTTTCGACAGCCTGAGACGAAGCGAGATTCGACGCTTGAGAATCGGGGCCCAGAAGCTACGCACATTTTTTTCGAGCGGTTCTTCGGAATATACTGTGAAACTATGTCTTGTAATCTTTATACTTTGTTTATATCGCAGTTTTTGAACAAGGTCTAAGGCTGGGACCACATTTACGAAACGCGTGGTATTATTAGCTTGAGTTGTTTTTCGAATACATATATAAATATTGAATAATACCTTAAGCAGAATGTAGCCTGCGTAAACGTTATTGAGAGAAATTTTATGAAAATAATGACGCTTACGTCCGCAAGGGGCGCTGTTTTGACTTTCAGCTTTTCTCGATAACGTGATCGCAGGTGTTAATTAATCGCGCAAAGTTCCGCCAAACGTACCGCAGACATGGATCAAAAGTAGCGGTTCTTTACTCACCAACCGACGCGGGGCCGTTGGGCTTCTCCTCCGCTTCCTTGAGCCCACTCTTGTCAACGTCATGCGTTTTGTCGCGACTTACTCGGCGCTCGCCCCTAACCCTTTGCGGTTGCGGAGCACAGTTCAGAAGCAGAGACGTCGACGACGGAGCTACTTCACTCTCATACTGCTGAGCTGCTCCAGTAATTTGTGCATGCGATGTAACAAACGGTTCATTAGTAACGGGCACAACACTAGCGGGCAGCTGAACTACATTCGTTTCATCTTGAGGCACAAACGGTTTCTTTTTCTGTTTACCCGCGCTCTTATCTACTAACGGTAGCTGTTCGCTACATTTCGGGTGTTGTTTAACATTAGACATTTTAGGCACTACGACAGGACTATCTGATATAGCTGATACTATTGGTGTTTCGATTGATTCGTTAATTTCAGGTCCCAAATTTTTAGGTTCGTTAGCATTAACTAGATCAGACTTCACTAGGCTATTACTCAAAGTGTTTATTGCGTTTGTGTGAGGTTGGGTGGGGGCGGTCGTTGCAGCAGGCACTTCGTTAGGTTTAATAGTATAAATCCATTTGCTAGCACTGTCGCCAGTACTGGGCTGGTTCGCGACTTCGTTCACCATTCTCGAGAACTCTTCGGCGACACTCGGCTTGTTGTCCTAAAACATATTTCATGTTATGATTTTTAGCATTTAATAATTAGAGATAAAGCTTCCTTGTATCTATCTTATACTAAAAATATTATTTTACCACAAAGTATTCTAGAATATAGATTATTATGAATTCTACTTTGTTGTAAATATCTATAACAATGTAATATAAAAATAAAGAACTTTATACTTACTGGCTGAGGAGTTTGCCTTTCACTTTTTTCTCCATCATGGGCTACTGTCCTTTGGCTTTCGCTGAGAGACAATTCTTTAAGAATATCTTGATCTGCGAAAGAAACAAAATATTTAAAATCATTGATCCATGCATTTTAATTTACATTTTATGTAAAAAGAACCTGACTAATCTATGCATGCTAATGCTGCACCATGCCTGTGTACATTTTTAGCAGGTCCCGACTGTTATTGTTCTATCTCAATATGAAACACTTAGGGATGCCATTATCAGACCTGCTTAGTGTAAATAAATACATCATCAAATCAGTTAATGTCAACTAAGCCCCTTTTCTTTGGCACCGCGATTGCGTGTCGCCCGTCCTTATCCAAACTGTGTACGTGTGAAAGAGCTAGCACATTTACACGGTACGGCAACCGTGTGCATATGAAAAGGAGCTAACACTGTCATTTTTATATAGGTGCCTCCTTATTATGTGAAGATAAAAAATTCAAAACTCACTTGTGTCCGGATCGATGATAGCCAATCTCTTTAGAGGACGATTTGCCGGTACTTGGCGCATGCCTGTAAAAAGTTATACCTACCGTTAGAACCTTACACATGAAGCGTACAGACAACAAAGCAAGAATAACATTTACCTAAGATATTATAGCAATAAATAATGTTAACTATAATACTTTATAGGATTCTAGCTGATCGCGACAGTCGTTGTTCTGCCTAAAAATAGATCAGTAGCCGATTGTCACATCTACTGAATATGCATATAAAATTTAATAGGCATCGGTTCAGCCGTTTCGGAGGAGTATGGCAATTGACACTGTGACACGAGAATTTTATACGTCATTAGATATAAATATAACTCTTGCGTTGTCAATTAATGTTCTATTATGTTCGGACCACACTAACGGGAAATGCGATCAATTATTGCGATAATGGACGTTAAATCCTACGGTTGACGTCCATTATCGCAATAATTAATGGCATTTCCCGTTAGTGTGATCCGAACATTAGAAAGAATATTATCTATCTCTAACTCTCTACTAATACAACATTACCAATGCAAGTTCTGCAGTTAGCTATAGGATAAAATGTCACCGTATAAATGAAAATCAAGCAAAAGCATTATATTTTTAGTTTAGACAAAATATGATTAACAAAAGTGTTGGTTAAATTATTACATGAACACGAACTTCATAAAAAGTTGAAATTATGCTTTTGTAATGTATTACATATTATTATAATATTTAATAAAATTAAGTAGGTGTACTTTGTTAATTAAACATTATTAAAATGTATTCATTATAGTACCTAGGTATAGTATTCATGAAATATAAAATTCAAGTTTTTATGAAATTTATGTTTTAAATCGATTGCGAAATATATACCTTTAGAATAGAAATGATGTATGTTTACAAATGCGTTTAATATCATTAGCCAGAATACATCAATAAATTTTAAGTCACATAGACACCACACTTCACAACATTTAAAGCGGGTTTAAAACGTCATGGGAATAGAGGACCACATACAAAAATATTTTTTTAAAATAATTTTTACATTCTATCGATTGAGTTTTATCTGCCAAATACCAATACATATAATTAGCAATAGCTGTACTGAAAACTTGTGTCAGTCAATGTTATACACTGAAGAGACAATTAAAATAACCAAGGTGCACAGTTTTGAGATCGTGCAGTTTAGTTCTAGCTACAACATTTAGTTCTAGCTACAAATCCGTATTTACAATGACTGAAATATATTATATTCGAGAAAGACTGATTGAAAAGATTTGCAAACTCTGAAATAGAAGATTAGAAGATTCGGTCTTTAACTACGAATACGTCTCGATGACTAATTGAATACATTTCCAGGTATAAGCAACCATTCTATTTTAAAAATATTTGTAAATACGGATGTGCTCAGAATTCGGATTGCGTTTTTTATATTAAGCGTAAAAAGAATATTGGTTAAGAGTTAGGACTTCATAACCATCACATATAATACTGACATAGTTACAGAACAAATAAAATCCTTTGGTCCAAGCATATCTGGTATGAATCCGGATTTTGGTTTATTTGGAGTTTTCCTAATTTTTATCACTTGCAACTTTTGGTTCGCGAAGATAAAAAATTTACTGACCTCTGACAAGTAATTTAATATAAATATTTTTTATTGTTTCGTGCATGACTAATATACCTACCTAAGGGTGATTTCAGGGTTCTATAGTAACTTCGCTTTGTCAGCATGTCAGTCAATCTTACCCTATAACTATGGTAATTCTAGCTAAAAATACACGAAATTTACTACAACTTTAGGTTACCTAATACTGTACATGTACCTGTAGTTACAAAATATTAGAATTTGGTGTTGATGATCTCCCCATACACGTAAAAAGAAAAAAAAATCTTTTCACCTCAACGCGTTGTATATCGTTGTATCTTTCCTTCTAAATAAAGGAAAGGTTTTTTACGTGACCTTTTAACAATGTTAATAATATTCGAACCTCCCCCTGGCATTTGAAAACTATTACCTACTGTTAAAAATGTACATTTTTTTTCTATGGTCTAGGGTAGGTCCACAAATAACTGTTGAGGAAAATTATTTTCAAAGAAATCGTACAGTTCATTTTGAAGTAAACCTATACTTAATAATATAAAACTCGAGTTTATTTTTTCTTTTGTTAAATGCCCTAATCTCAGTAAGTACCTAAGTGCTGGTCCGATTTGAAAAATTCATTCAGTCTTGGATAGCCCATTTATCGAAGAAGGATATAATACACTGTAAAACATCACGCTTAAACCAACACGAGCGAAGCAGTAATAAAAACTGTTTCAAAATCGGAAGAATAAAGTCGCGGCCCGAGGGTAAAATTTTGCGTTATCCAAAAGTACCTCCACGCGGACGAAGTCGCCGGCAAAAGCTAGTAAATAAATAAAAAACTATATGCGTCGATTACTACAGAACCTTCCTGATAGAACTTCAGAACGTCCTTGGTTCTTACGTGTTCATGGTTACGTTATTTTAATTTTCTTACGTTTTGTATAAGAAAAGATTTATGTATAAAACTGCATTAAATAAATTTAAATTCTAAATAACCATTCCATATATTTTCTTATGATATTTAATATTTTAAGCGTGTCTAGTCTTCTTTACATTTGTTTTCAAATGGTTAAACATCGTTTAGACATGCAAATTTGCTTAGCCAATATTCAAACATTTTTTTAATACCTTGTATTTCAAATTGCACAAACTTATGATTGACAGAGCCAAAACAGTAACAATTATTATACCCAATTTAGTTTAACCATTGCAAACACAATGTAGCAACTCCTAAATTGCATTTGGCTATCGTTGTGCACTCTATTACAAAAAAACCCCACACTTGGTAAATCTTAGGTGTTACCAGATTTTTTTACCAACACATATGTCATTGTAACTTATGAATTAGAAAACTATACAAAATACATTTATAAATTGCTCATTTATATGCTATCTAAGGAGTTTATGCACTACGATAATATGCAATGCTACAGTCACCAACTTGTGTTAGTAAAATCTAAGTATTCTGGTATTAGTTAGGGATGTTACTCGCAACATAAATGTAACGCAAGTAATTCGAGCAACAGTATGCGAAACTTGTTTTTTGGTTTACTTTTTTAAATATATTTTTTAAAATTACATAAAACGTTTTTGGCAACTACTTATTATTAAAAATAAGCTAATTTAGTGCTCAAAATGTTACAAAACATTACATTGCAAGCGAAAAACCACCCCTCCTTTCTACATTTCCTGAACACAATAAGGAACTATGTGATTGCTAAAATGTGTTAGAAATATCACTGCAAAAGCCCTGCTAGAAACTGTGCTTATGCAAACGCGCTTATAGCCTTATATCAAACGATACGAGCTAACGCAAACGCGCGTTTCTCAACAGTCATGCGCAAATCGCGTTCAGAAAACGTACAAGATTTACCAATTCGGGACCAAAGCACACAATATACATACCGGATATGTTTGGATGTATGTGTGGTTGGGTTGGGTGTGTTATTGGTGTTGCGGGAGTCGCGGGCGCGGACACTTGTTGCGGGACCAGGCCGCCTGGGTTAGACCTACCAGGATTGGAGCCAACCGTCCCACCCTGCAACTGTTGCCCGTTCGCGTAATAATCTGTAGAATTAAAGAGTAAAATTAGTACACGTCAGAAAAATATGCTAGCAACTGTCTCTTTTCTATGTAGTTCCATAACGTGAGACAGCTTTATTCCTCCCCGTCGGTCATTTAAATGGTAAATAGTGTCTCTGCCGCAAAGGTGAATTAATATTCATCTCGACTGAACTTAGTACTTGAACACACTTCATTGAATGTGGAAATGATTTTCAACAGTTTTAAAGTTATTTATTAAAACTGATTTGGATTTCACTTATCCTGGGTGTCCTTGGGATGATTCCTTCAGTCCACACCTTGTGTTAATTTGAGTCTGTTTTAATCAGCAAAACCAAACCAAACCAAAGCACTAATCACATAATGGCAACTCAAATACTTTGTAAGGTAGCAAAATTAAAGTTTTTTTTTTCAAAAAGAAGTGCTTAAATAAATCACGAAATATAAAATCTGCTTCGAACTCCCCAAATAAAGCGAATTCAAGGTCAGAAAATAAATAAAATGTAGGTAGATATTAAAATTAATTGTTACATTATAAGCACGTAGAAATATTTTTTAAAATAAAATCCTAACTTTGAAAAATATGTTGGGTTATTGTTTCTATGTCAACCACATATTACAATAATCAAGACAAGCGACTGAAAAAGCAAATAAAGAACATAATTTAAGGGCATTCAGTATAAGAAAACAAAATGAGCACTTTATTTAGGTCAAGATGCTTCTCGACCAGTTCGCAAGTGGCCACTTCTCTGAAATGCAGATTCAATTTAGCAAATACAAGCACAAATTTCCAATATGTTGTCAAAGTATTGAACTTGATACCAGTATTCTTTTGCCTTGGTTACAACAAGATTGATCACAGATTAGTCTCGTCTCATCAAAATTACAGTTCTCGTAATTTATATACTTCACAATTACAGTTATCTGATATAATATAAAAAAACAGAATTTTCATTTTAATGAACAATATTTAATTTATTTTATGTTTACAAAAAATTGCTTCTTTATTTATAAAGTTTGTTAGTTTTATTCATCTGTCTGTTATGTAAGGTGATGTAAATGCACAAGCTATTTTAGCTGCTGTAACTGTGATATTAGTGTTATTATGAGCTGCTAGACTATGATATATTATGAGTTATGACAATAAACTTATACTTACACGGAGGCCCCGGGCTAGGCGTTGAAGGGTAAATATACTGCGATGGATGTATGTACGGGTAGTACCTGCAGAAATTATACATAATGTAGCAACTATATTAAAACTTCGTCCATATTTGGTAAGTTTTTTTTATTCATTGAAAACGTATACTGTACAACTTGTGAGTTTCTGTAAAATCGAATGTTTTCTTTTAGGATATAGATGCATTATGAGATTCTTGTAGACAATAAATATTACTAGCATTGAAATATTAGTGGCAATTTGGTTATACTTTAAAAATAGAACAATTCGTTTTTAAAGATATTTAAAGTGAAAGATAAATTTTGAACACTATTAAGACGCTGACAAAAAGCTTAGTTTTCCTTAAACGATTATTTTTGATGCTTCAAAATTAAAGCTGTATGTAAATACTTTCATCAGCTTCTTAACAAAACAATACATTTATTATATACATGTAGACATAAAACTACAAACACTTATCATGCTTCTATCTGTTCTACATCTAAAATTGTGAAGAAGACACAAAAAAGCTAACTTGAAAGTCATAGCAAATAAGAATAATTATTCAAAAAGTATTTTATTATTGTTGAATGTTGTTATAATAAAACCTTTAAAATTATAATCCTATAACATCGTCTTGGTTCTTTAGAAGTAAAATTGCCTCTCACAATAACGATGAACATCATAAAATTATATAAAAATTAAATACATTTTTATAAACATGATGTTTACGTATTTGCTCATTTCGTTAATTAATGCTATGGGATATACGAGAATTTAAGATTTTTGAATACGTCACTCCATTTTGATTCACGCTAGTTTTTTTTTTAGTTTCCAGCTTCGTCACGTCACTTGGCTTTTGGCAGCTAACGCGTAGGATAAACGTTGTAAAATCTTTAGTGATGTGCCCATAATTACCCCGGCGTGCTCGACCGCTGCGGCTGGTACGACTGCTGTATACCCATGTGTGGGGGTTGGAACACTAGTGGGTGGTGGAACATCACTGGCCCGGCGGCGGTCGCGCCCGCGTTGCTTAGATACGGCTGCTGTTGTCTGTGTGAATAAAAACATTGTTTAGTTAAGTGGGCCGTCACATTGGCGAGTGATTGTCCAAAGTCCTGTGTGATGATGATCATGATTAAAGTTTTTTTTTAATATTTGCAAGCTACTGTAAAAGTACAGCATCATTGCTTTTTTTATTTTGTCCGGTCCGTAAGATATCACACCTGCCTATTATTTTTTAATTATAATGCAGCCGTTTTTAATTTCGATGTTTGCTTGTCACTAAACATAATATAGGTACGTAATATTATGTCGCAGTCATTTGTATCAATGTTCTATTTTAAAGAATCTGTGTTTAATTGAATGTCTAAAGGACAACTCATCAAGTCGTTGAGTACATCGTTAACGTTGACTGAACGTCATTCATGTGATGTCGTTGAATGGTATAACGAAATATAAATTTTAGGTTAGGTTAAATTAGAGTATTTTTATTGATATAGGTATATGCATCAAAAATTCACACAGTCATATTATTTTGTTATGAATATGTAACGCACTTTTAAATAAATTTAATCGAAAAACAGTGCCATCAGCTGTGCGAGATGTTTTACCATATTTGTTTTTGTTCAAAGTGCTATCTAATTATTTGGACGTTAAGTTACGCTTGTCCAATGAATGTTCGGCCTAGTCATTTAATTATATATTGTGATTACTCTAAAAACGCGCAAGTGATTCTATCAAATAGGAGGTTGAACCAGGTGACTGCGAGTTGCGACATATAGATATGACCGTACCGAACAGAATATTCCAAGACTAAGATTGTTTTGGCTTATATTGTCGTCAAGTAGGTATAACAATTACATATATCCCAGTGTGGCTTAACATCAGGACCATACCTAAATAGGTTCCTACTTTTTATGGCTAGGCCACAAACTCAATATCCCTACAATATTATAAACGCGTAAGCGTCTAGTATACTGTCTGTCTTCACGTCTCAACCGTTAGCCTGATGTAGATAAATTAAAAAATATAGAGATACCTACCTACATAATTTGATCCAGAGAGCAAATGGGGCATGTACTTTTCGGACCGCTCTTTGTATAATAACTCGTGCCTCTGAGTTAAGATAAATTATCTATTCATGCATTAAAATACATGTAACTAGCAACCCGCCCCGGCTTCGCACGGCTTCCTTATTAATTTTAGAAAGCTCCCAGATGACTCAAATTTTTTGTCACCTCTGACAAATTTTAAATTATATATACACAAAAACTAAACAAATTACACACATAAACTATCCGAAAAAATTAGCCAATCGATTGATGAAAATCGCATGTAAATCAGTGCAGTAGTTTTTGAGTTTATCGCAGAGTTTAACAGACAGACGGACAGACGCGACCGGGGACTTTGTTTTATAATATGTAAGGATTTAATGCCAAACGAAAATCTACTAATCTCGGGCTTTTAGTTACTAAACATTTGCAGTAAATCAAAAGTTACTGATCCTTAAGATGCTTATACGCAGCAGCTAACGATAAAATATTGTTATAACGGCGTATAAATTATATTGTCAAAAACATTTTATTTATCTATCGTTATATTATGTGCTATTTCATTATTATGAGGATTTTGGACGAGACGGCACTCGACTTAAAGGTCATAAGTTTGACTACCACGTTGTAACAACAGAAGAATCTAATCTAATATTGGTTAAGATAATGCAAACAATTAATCAAAACAACTGACGGTCTGACAAGAAAGAGGATATTTGGTTCATCCGAACCAAATATCGGCATGTAAAAAGTATGTTCTGCGTCGCCCGAGTTATGCGAGAATGGGTTAGATCTTACATTGTTTTACGCACTAGATTAGGCACTACAAAAATGGACTCCTGCTTAACTGACCGGTTTTCGTGATAAGCCATTGACACCAAAATTAACCTACATTCATATAGAATACCGGCCAAGTGCGAGTGGGACTCAATAATAAGTCAACTGTGAAATTTTTAACTGTCTAGCTATCACCGTACTTGAGATACAGCCTGATGATAGACGGACGGATAGATAGAGAGACAGACGGATAGCGAACTCTCAGTAATAGGGTCCCGTTCCTACCCTTTGGGTACGAGACCCTAAAAATTACCCTACTTTGTTTAGTGGTCTTTTCAAACTATATATATTTGGTGGTATTACCAATTATATGGTGCACCTCTACCTTGCGTTGGCAGAGTAGCGGAAACCGGCTAGGAACATAAAAGATGAGTAGGTAAATTTATTTCAAAGAAAATAAGTATTCATTATATCATAGATTCTACCAAACATCTTGTATTTTGCTATTGGTAGACCATACAGGGATATTATTTTATATTTTTATTGCGTCCAACTTGTCTTGTGGGCCATCGACAGCTTATCGCACTAGTTGCATAATATACTATTACCGCTCATACGGTATACTATAATAGTATATTATGTAAAGTAGTAGTATAAAACTATAGCTCTACTTCAAAACTTGTTAATACCTATATTGTTTTATGCCGCTCAAGCTAATATCAATCTTTTAAATACAAAATTCCATTAAGTTGAGAAATAATTATAATTAATACAAGGTTACCGACGACTTTCTGACTGAATGTCGTCGGTAGGTAAAGATAGAACAAAACTATATGTAGGTACTCCTTGTTGTTGTACTACAGAAAAATCTTGAATAGATAAACTTTGGTAAGAATATTTATTTTGGTTTTTTATGACGACCTAGTTGTCATGTTATGTTTTTTTAGTTTTCTCGTCTTGTAAAGACACATTTTATAATGTATACTAATTATTATAATAACATCATTGTTAAACGTAATCAAGCATTTATAGGTATATAATTACTATTTGGTACTTTTATTATCATATTAATAATAATTAACTTAAAACTACACATATATTAAACATTGTTTCAGTTAAATCCTGGATCCGATGGAAGTTTTATTATATTTGTGATTTATAAAATTTTATTTTAAGATTCGCGCTTTTTTATCATGTGCGATAGGAGCTGCTTTGTAGTTTCTTTTTCTTTCAAAATATACCACATGATATTATAATATAAATAGATAAATAAGAAATTTAAATTTTAATTTAACAACAATAATAAACTCTTTTTGCACAACAGCAATATATAAATATGAAAGAAACACATCTAGAAATAGGCAGGCTAATTCACATGTTTTTCTACAAAACATCCAGCTTAGAGGAAAATTTGCAAAAAAAGTTAGGGGAAAATTGATGCAACACGTTTACTACACACATATACTAATCGTAAGTCTAACCAACCAACATATAAAAATATGCTGAAAATTATCTTACATAAGGTCGATCATTTGTTGTTCAGACCTAGGGGTAAATACAACCACTAGTCCATTGAATTGTTACAATTTAAGAGCCTAATATTGCATTTTTAGAAGCAGTTTTATTTTTGGGACATGGAGGGGATCAATATACGCTTCACCTCAAGTTTGTGGAACAGCCACCTTTCTACCCACCTTAAGTTTTTTATGTTTTTATTTTTAATTCAGGGAAATAATTTTTATAATAATATGGTCGTATTTATGGGCTATAAATTATGTCTTTAGGTTTTTTGTAGGACGCATAGTTTCCGAGAAATCGCAAGAAACACTGTGTTTGAAACCCATTTTTCCAAAATGGCAGCTGGGGCACGAGCTACCCCACCAGGGTTAGGGTTAATCTTGTATTGACCCCCTACATGTCCCAAAATTAAATTGCGTCGTCTTAAAATGTAAAGTTCATGTAACATTTCAATGGACTACACTGGTAAAACAAACTCTTGCCGGTTTCGAATACAATTAGTTGGCATAATAGTTCGATTGGTGGATCATAGATGGCGTTGAAACGCTGGCAAGATTTGGATTAGCATTCGTAACTACCCCGGCCTTATAAGCTTGTTTGATGTTAGAAATTTCAAATTTATAAATCAAATACGGCCAAATACATCGATCAGGTCCAATGTTGAGAGAGATGTTCAAGCATTTGTAGAAATTTTGAGTAGCCAATTCAGTTTTACAGCAGAAGCAGAGTGTGTCTTGATCGCGAGAGGTATTTTCAAATAATGAGTCACTGAACCTTCGTTTATACATCTGTTACCTAAAATCGCTACAAAATACATTAAAATAACTAAGCATTATTAATGCACTTCGCAGAGCTCATATATTTAGACATTTAATGTTGATAATTTTCTAATATGAATAATAGTATTTTGCGGTTATTTTAAAGGATTTTACTATAGCATTTAAGGAGTTCTTTAGGTAACTTAATTTACAGCATATTGTGTGGTGTAGCCTACAAGAAAATTACTTGAAAACAATAATGTTGTAATTTATTAATAAAGTATAAAAAATTGTGTAAATATGTAATATACTAAAAACAATAATGGTTCTATAATATTTTATGTGACTGTCCAAAATAGGTGTTAAATTGTGTATATTATGAGTATAACCTTTATTTTTTGAGCTATGACTATGTGCTCTGTACAACTATGGACAGACTTTATTTATTCACAATTGTACAGAACACATGTATATCTATTTTTTAACCTGTTACCACTGTGTTATCCTTTTGCTGTTGTATCACACCGGCTGGCGTTCCTAATTTCCATACTGGCCACTTGTAGTTTGCTTCTTGAAATTGACAGATTTGCATCTATCTGATAGCACTCAAAATTTGTACAAACGTTTCGAATCTCGAATTCTTTAAATTTTGCGTGGCCGTGATAGTTACCTCGGGTGCGAGGCGGGCCTAGTCCCGTGTTGCGGGGCCCGGTACTGGTAGTTGACCAGTTGCGGCCGACCTGGCTGCTGGTTCTGTGGCGAAATGAGTGTTGGGCCCGCCTGAAAAAGAAAGTCATACATATTTAAATTTAGAACGACTGGAGATATTATGATATACCTACGGTCTTGAGGTACGTACATAATTATAATCGGAAATAATGTTGACACAGATAGTTGATTGGCTGTTGCAAACACTCACTCACCAACTTTTCTTTATTTTGTGTTTCTTTTCTTTACTATGTACCAAGACCGTGCAATACTTGTAGTCATGTCCCCATGACGATCCAAGTAGCTACCACAAGATCGTCAGTATTATGTAGTTGTATGTCACGTGGTTAATGGTTAGGTACATGTCGCCAACATCGACCACTAACGCCTCCAATAATTATTTTTACCATTTGGCTTCAACAAAATACATAATCTTAACTTTCTAATCTCTTTTTAGTCAAGTTTTTCTTAGAAGTTCTTTCTTCTAAGAAAAACTTGACTAAAAAGACAGTTTGAGACTTTATTTAAGTGTTTAGCGTTATTTAAAACGCTGAAGCCGAAGTCACTCGCTAATAATTTTTCTATGTCAAGTTTTATTAATTAAATAAGAAATGTATAATATGGTTTACTTCAATGTCTTCGCAAGCTGTTTTTGTTTGAAAAATTATATTTTTATTGTTTGCTTACAAGTTACAAGAACTTGAAGATAAAATTAAGCCAATGATTTATGATTATGTTCAATTAATATCTTCTTATTATAACCTCAATAATTACTAAAGACTACATTAACATCCTATTTAACATATTATTCACTTTCTTATATATCTAATGCTATTTGTTAATTAACACTTTTTCTCAATTTAACCTTTAATTAAGCCAGTAAAAAGACTAACGAGTATTGGTAATGAGAGTAATATAATATAATCAATATCAAAATAGAATCTACCGTGGGCAGATATTTTTCTAAGAAAACAACACGAAAACAAAGGAGACAATACGAAAACAAGAGGAATACAGAAAAAAACCCTTAGATAATAATGATATCTCGTTCCTGCCCTCTTCTTGCTGTTCTATTTATAAAAGTACTTCTTACAATATAAAAATATTACTTACACAATATAAAAATATTGTGTTATTATCGCAAAAGCTTTTTATTGTTATCAAATGACATACCGTTGTAAAATATTATTTAGCAACCGATCATATTGTTTTTAACAGACTTTCTTACAAAAAGGAGGAGGTTCTATGTTCGGCTGTATATAT
>DWAK01000096.1:0-14446 GCA_018230145.1 Lepidochrysops patricia
TAAGGAATTTTTCAGGTCATTTTTTTATACCTTGTGTTACATTATTGGAGTTTTAGTAAGGATCCCTGATTTTTTTAAACATAATATAGCCTGTGTTACTCGGGGATAATGTAGCTTTGGAAAGGTGAAAGAATTTTTGAAATCGGTCCAATAGTTTCGGGGCCTATTCATTACAAACAAACAAATTTTTCCTCTTTATAATATTAGTATAGAAAAATTCTCGTGTCACAGCGTTAGTTACCGTACCTAATCCTCCGATTGAGTCTTGGCCGATTCTTATGAAATTTTGTATGCATATTCTGTAGATCTGAGAATCGGCTACTATCTATTTCTTTTACATTTTAGGCAGAACAACGTCTATCGGGGTCAGCTATTAATAGTCTAAAAATTACCGAAGTTAATATAATTTATCTAGTTAATAGATCGTAATATCCACTAGCTCCGTGTTTGGTATTTTAGGTCTACAATGATGCGACTACTATCTGAAGGGGTTGAACAATTGAAATAAGTACATAAGTAATCTGTTTTCGTCAGATATTAAAATTACGGCACTCCGGAGGAATAAAAACTTTTTTACAACGTGTTAACAATTTACGTGAGAAATGGTATTTAGTCATTTAGTTCTTATTCTTTAAAAATGGAATTTAGTTCTTATTTTTTGAAGAATAAGTTTTTCCATTTTTCACGTAACTTGAGTTAAGTTGTTATTCCTAGGGAGTGTCGATTTGTGTAAACCAAAACAAATATTTCTTTCTCTAGAAGAACTTTTTTTTAAATATATTATGGGGGGCAAACGAGCAGGCGAGCCACCTGGTGGTAAGTGGTCATCGCCGCCCATGAACACTTGTGGAGCCTGGCGGCTCCTGAGTGCGTTGCCGGCCTTTAAAAGATACTTGTATTATGCTGCTGGCTGCGAGTCGTTTTCTTGCTTGGGCGGCGGGCGGAAACTAAACTAAAATGAAATATTTCACGCCAGTTTTCCGTGAAACCATGGTAATTCACCGGATGAGTCTGCCCATTCGTGCCGAAGCTTAGCTTTCCCACGTAAAAAATAAAGTAAAGAACTGGCGCTTTTTCGAATAAGCGTTATTAAATAGCGTTTCCGTTGCTTTACTTCGTCTTCATGCATGTTGATTATATCAGACAAAAATTGAAATCATTCAGAATATGTTTGACTTACTTGCAATGCGACTATCAACCACGTATATTGCCTATAAAAGAAGAACAGATCGTTAGCACTGAAACAAAGAAAAACTTAAAGATAAAAGTAGTTAATTCATAATATTAAAGTTGGGACAAATTAATTTCGTTTCGTGTTTTATTTAATTTAATTTTGTTATATGAAAATTGAATAGCCGCGCCGTGAAATATAATGTTGGTAAAAATAAACACAGCCTTAACATTGACAACTATAAAACATTATTATAAGGAAATATTTTTGTTAAATATAGAAAAAGAGGTAAGTACCTAATACAGTAGATAGGTATAAGAATACACAATTAAAATAAGTCTCATTTTTACTTATAAGTTGATTAAGTATTTATAGAACTTAAGACGTTCCATTAAATTAACTAAACAATAAAATATTACGATATATAATAAGTAGAAATTAATCTATACTAATATTATAAAGCGTAAGAGTTTGTTTGTTTGTTTAAACGCGCTAGTAGATAATAATCACCTAATCAGATAGATATTATAAGAGTCTAGCTACGCGCGTAGCGCGGCGTAGCACCTGCTACGCGTAGGCGTCCAGCCGTCCACAAGGCGTTTGCGCGGTGCTACGCCGTAGATCCGCTGATTGATTATAAAAAAATATCTTTAGTTTAAAGCAGATATTATAAGAACTTATTTTTTTATTAAGAAACACTGGATTATAATATTGCAAAATATATGATACTATTTATTCAAAATATATGTGTTATATATGTACTTATATGTACTTACCTATTTTTTTTTCTAACCAAAGCACTAAAAGCTTAAATACAAGTTTCTATCTACATTTAATCTACCTTGGCTATTTGTGTGATTATATCCTTTAAAGACAGCTAAATGTGTTGAGGTAAATTTAGATTTAATGATACACTGATAGATTCATGGACACTCTTATTGCAACTAAGAATTGAATAGCTTTAAAATGTATTGGGATTTAGGACTGAAATTTAAAAAATTCAATGCATTTTTTTATAGTGGTGTAAAAATTTACTTATACAAAAAATCGCCATGATTTTGATTATTTTTTAAACTTGATACGGTAAAAGCTTATGCCGAAGACAATTCAATGTTCAAACATGATACAAAATAGGCTCGCGGACAGACAGACAGACGGATAGACAGAGAATAACGAGTGTCTCTTAAATACTACGAAACTTTTCATTTATTTTCGGATGAGGGAGTGCAAGGAGATCTACCCCTAAGTAAAGCCGATAGTATAGCCCTACGCCGCTACTTCATATTAATTGGCGCTCGTTATTTACTAATTAATAAGTATCACGGGCTATTTCGGTAAAGGATAAGCCGGTGATGTAGGCCAGGCTGGATGTGGGTCACGGGGAGGCACCGTCGTGCCTCATCATCATAATCTTTATACCGAAACCTCGACATGTATGTGCATCATTTTATCACATTATTAACCGAGCCACACCGTAGCCCGCAGGTGATTATCACAAAAAAGACTAAAACATTCACAATGGTTTCCGAATGTTTTAGGACTTGGAGGTTTAGTTTTTATTCGACGAAGTTTAATAAGTTAGTCTCCTTAAACTGCAGAATACAAAGTTTAAAAATTCAAGATTTCGATCAGTATGTAAGAAAGCATTCTACATTATTATTTCCAGCCTTTTTGGTAAAATTTTGAGTCCTACCCCGATGTGAAATTAGTTTTAGTTAATATTTTTCAAATACTCCATTCGTTAGTAACATTTAAATTTTTCAAATACTTTTAATTTTTCATTAGTCTAATTTTTATCAATTCCAAATTAGCATTTTCTGCCTACCTGCTATCAACTATAATAATGTATCTACTTATCTACATGTAATAATATTAAAGATCTTATCAACATTATTTGAATTCATTTGAACTGTTACTTTTGAGAAAAAAAAAGTCATAAAAACGCGGGGAGGTACTAATTTTTTACTTCACAATTTTATTACTTAATAATTATTATGGCTCATAAAATATTCCGAACATACCGCTCAAAGCATAAGTGATGTCAATAAAATCGATACAAATTACGTGTACCAATACGATGTTTGAAAGCGAATGCATGTGTGTGCAATGTGCTACAGCACTATAAGGTCAATCAATAGCCGAGCAACAATATTATCCTTATAGTAAGTACGGCTGACCCAGTGACCTACTGCCTCAGTGCACTTGACTCAGATATCCGAAACGAACGGCCCCATTCCACCCTCACCCCTGTTCCTGCGCACGAATACCTGCTATTGATTCCAACTGAAAATTTAATGCCCACGGTCATGACTTAGTTCATTTCAATGACATTGGTAATGCCACGTAATCTGCGTTTGATAGTTTTATCAATATCCTCAATATTCGATTGTTACATTATTAAGTTGAATGTCAACAATGTTTTGTCAAATGACTCTTAATAATGCCGTTTTGTCTACTAGTATCAGATATGACGTAAACGCGTTTATGAAAACATTGTAAGCATTCCATGCTGATTGTTCGTCCGGTTCAGCAAAGTATAAAAATCATATTATTATGCTATGCTATGCTGTTTTTCATTTCGACCATTTTTTTAAAGGCGGCCACAATATTCATTTCAGGCGAGATCAATTAAACGAGATGTAATAAGTAGGTACTTTTAAAATGGTTGTGTGTTCTTTGTTGCATAAATAATTTTGCTGAAGGTATGAAAATTGCTGTAGGTATAATATTTGCACAAAAAAGTATATCTATTCGGTTTCTATATTTTAGGATATTCTAATATCCTAAAATATAGAAACCGGTATTTTGAAGAGTCGCATGTAGGTAATATATACCATCTATCATAATCTCTAAGCGTAATGCGTATCAGCACCAAGTTGTGCAAAAAACCCCGAATAAACGACGCGACATCATAAAACAAGTCGCGTTAGCATACACGGCATACACTATTACACACATTACGGCGAGTTACATCAACGCGCGTCAATGGGCATGGGGAAAGTGTGACGTCACGCCTTGCGAAGAAAGCAAGTTGCGCGTGCGACGACCACTCTTGATTTCGTAGGAGGCCGCGCCGCCCGTCTGCGCGATAGCGAAAACGACACACTTACTATAACCTAGACGGTACACTGTCGCTTTTTCATCCGGTATTCAGGTCTCGATTATGAAATCGGAACTTATTGACTCATTGCGGCTTGTGCTTTTCTCCTTTATTACGAGTATCGAGGGCAGAACTGTTTGTGAAAGTTTCATCTGACTTTTAAATACTAATAAGGTAACCTAATCGTCAGACGCCTAATTGGAAATGTTTCTGTTGGACTAGGTTAGGTTATTACTTTCGATAGGTTTGTCACTTGTCATTCGTGCGGCCATTATCAGGAATTATGTTTATTATAGAGTCGGCTCCATAAAAATTATACCCTACCTACCCATAATAAGCCTTTTAAATCGCGACTTGACAGTCTAATCGTCTTTTACCTACCATTATAAAGCTTCCTTTGAAAACCATAACAGCTATTATTTTTAAATTGATGACATCAGACATTCCCAGGCTGTCAGGCTTTCGTTCCCCATAGTTGGCCAGTATTGATAATGACATTAATTTTATGTGACGATTATGAGAATTGCGTTGCAAAACGAGAGGAAATTCGAGGCAACGAGCAAGTGCTAAGTATCATTTTGTAGTAGAGCGATAAGAGCACGAACGCCATTCATTTTCTTGTCACGTGTACGTATGTGCGGTGTTTAGTACCTTAGAACACGTCGAGTCGCGTTACAAACACAAGGCTGTCACAGTCACTCGTTCGTGACCCGTTGACTGATTTAAACCAAAAGTAGGTCAAGATCTTTAATTTTATTCGCTTTTCATATCGAATGCCTCTCGTTGCATACAAAAATATTACTTGATATTCTCCTATACTGCCATCCAGTTTGCATATCTACGTTTTAATTTGTGTGATATCTTTGTACCTACGATATGCGCGCTTTCATATCGGCTTCTTTACAAAATTTTGTTAACCCAAATGTTTTTACAAAAATTTTGTAGACATTAAAAAACTAGCTTAACGGAAAATAATCAAAATAAAATATAGTGCGGATAATATTTTAATTCGAATGGGCAGAAGAACTTTTTTTAATATACCGGATACTAGCTATTATTAATTAATATGACTTCGTAAATGTGTTTAAATAAACATCTCGTCTTAAAATGAAAGGCAAAGTTTAAAAGTTCTCAAAGCTCATTAAAAGTTTTTTGAACGATAGCGGAGTAATTAATTTTTCTGATATCGTGAGTCAACTAAGTATAGCGCACCACCTGTGTTCGCAAAAATCGTATGCAATAGGTCGCCGCGTCGCGTCGCGTCGCGGTCGTTGGTGTTCCATGCGACAAGTATCGGTGTGGTCGGTAAACATGTTTGTTGTCGGCAACCCTGCCCTGCTGCGGCACCGCGCGCAAGTGGGTCAGTGGGCCGCCCCCCGCCCGCGCGGTGGCGCAACCGCGCGAACGCGCACTAACATAGACCTGGATCGCGGGAAAGTGGGTCACCGACTCACTTTCACTTATTACATGGGCTCCTAATCGTTTTCCATTGTGCGAGCGAGCGGGGTTTCGCGGGTAGCGGCGGGGCGCGCATGCGGGAGGCGCCGGCACGCGCGCCGTTGTCGCCGGCCGGCTGCCAGTCGATCGCGAAACGTCTCCAGAGTGGTACGTGTGCCGCAGTGACATCGATACTTGTGCGATCGTAACGACGCGTGCAGTCAACACTCGTCCGCGTTGCTCCCCTGACAGTTCCGCTTAAACAGATTGCCGGTGTCGAATTTTTTAAACTATTTACATTGAAAGAAATGGATCGGATTTACGTGTCTTTAATTAAAGTGCTTGAGCAGGTGCAACCCGCAAGCGGCAGATAGTGTTGCGGTGAGACCGCCAGTGAACTCAGTGACTGTGTGAACGTTGTCGCGGTTGAACGCCGCTGTAGGGATTTGTAGCTAGTAGCCGCTCTGTGCGGCCGAGCATGACGATGGACCAGCAGACAGGCCTCATGTCCCTCAACATGTCCCCCTTCGATTTGAGCCCCGGCCCGGAGGGTTCGGGCTCGGGCAGTGGGCCATCGGGAACCTCACAACAATATGTGCCCCAAGGTGCAGCTTACCAGTGTACATCGGATCATCAGCCATTTGGCTACGCAAATCTGGATGCATCGTATCTCTTCCCGACAGGTACTGGTGGCGAGCCCGGTGGATACCTGCCCGCTGCCGGCACCGTCTGCGATCAGACCGACACTAAGGATGTAATAGAGGAGTTGTGTCCTGTATGCGGGGACAAAGTGAGCGGATACCACTACGGGCTTCTCACTTGCGAGTCCTGCAAGGGATTCTTCAAGAGGACCGTACAGAACAAGAAAGTGTACACGTGCGTTGCAGAACGTGCTTGTCACATTGACAAAACACAGAGGAAGCGATGTCCCTTTTGCCGCTTCCAAAAGTGTCTGGATGTTGGCATGAAACTAGAAGGTAAGTCTAAGATAAGAACACACCCAACTGCAATTCACCTATAAACTTGTATACTTACTTTAATCCAGCAAATACATTTTAATACCATTAAATAAGATACGTCTCGTAAACGGGTCTTTGGGCCGCACTCACGCTATAAAAGAATGTAGGCCGCTCCAGTCGCTACGAGCAACTCAAATAGTATTACATCACACCGTAAGCAAATGCATAAAAATTTAGGTTACGTCAAAGCTAATATAAATTGTCCTCATTTACTATTCCCTAACTCTAGCTAGCTGGACGATAAAGAAATAAAGTCTACCTTAATAGTTAAAGTGCTATTAAAGTTTGTGAAGTATAAAATCGTCTTAGATAATAACACTGACAAGCAATTTCCTATTGAAACTATGTTGAAATTGTTTAGCGTGAAATATAACCGAATGTCGTTTCTTAATTTTGGTCATTGCCAATCAATTTGGCAATATTTCAGCATTAGACAACTCTTTCGATTCTATGTTGAGTAATTGTCAGAGCAAATATACTGATCTGGTCAAGATCTGGTTTTGGTAGAGTCATAACTCATAATGAATAACTTGCATTATTACGATGAACTTATAAGTATTCTACAAAATATATGAATTATAAATACTGTTATAAAAACAGGATTTTGTAAATATAATTTTCAGATCCAGTTGAGCTAATGTCAGGACAGATTACAAGCGAATGCAATGATCCTTATTACTTTTTAGTCCCGGAAAATCTCGAAGACAAAATATATCTTAAATGTAATAAAATTGCGTAATTTAAAAGACAAATCGCTCAATTATAATATGTAATGTTTTACTCTGGGTGCAAAAAGCGGATACATAGAAAGCAGTATTGTATACTATAATTTGAGCTTAGATAATCTAAAATCTGTTTGGAAAGGTCAGGATCTCATATTAGTCATATGATTTTCTTAAGTGATGTTTGGAAATCAACCAGATTTTGAAATATATTTTATAGGCTTTGGAGCAAGCTGCTCCCAAAACATTGTTATTGATTTCTTGCTGTCATTTATATCATCAATTAAAGTTACTTTCAATGTTAGCAATAACCGCTGTAGCACTTTATAGCTTCCAAATTCAGTAGCTGGTTTCGCTTCATCAGTTAATCATAACTTTTGTAGAGATTACAGTCTGACCCTCTTATCTAGAGCTATCGCTTTTTATTACATGAGCGTCAAATCTAACGCCAAAATTCAATGAACATATTGTATTTCAAACACTTAATGATTTCTCTTTATTTTGAAATTATTGCGCAGTAAGCTATGGCTTGTCTTGACTCTTGAGCAATTCTTTCGAGACCAGACTTCCAAGTCCGGAATTGTTCACACTCCACGAATACAAATATTTGTTTCATTTATTGTGTTTGTTTTTGCTTTTTTAACATTTCGCTTCTCATCAATCTAGTTACTGTTTGTATTTTGATATCTAAAGCATATATATTATAGAATGAGAATTCAAAGCACTATAATTTTTTATATTGACGACACAGGTCTTTGTTTAAAGACAAATAATCAAACTTTAACTTCATAACATATATATATTTTTTTTAATAACTGCATAGTGATAGCGAATGGTTAATCAAAAATATTTTCTCACTAAGACCGTTGCCTATTTTCCTACTTACCTACTACTAGGTACAAATCCACATTTTATCACTCAGATAATACTAGTAGTACCTATAATTTGAAAGTCGGATATTTATTATTAGAATTAAACTAGAGTTTCTTTCTATTTTCTTCTATTCAATATAATATGTTGACAACTAGCTATAGTTAATCAATCATAATTCGTTAGATTTGTAACTAACTAGGTTAAACAAACATTAGAGGGCCGACACTAATTATGCAGTTGTTATTAATTGCAGTGTGTACTGCATTCACTAGTGCGATATTGAAGGTGATGGTTAACTTGTATATAGGAATCGCGTGGGGCGGAGTTTGAAGCGCAGATCGTTCTAAATTTAAAAGCCGCGCGGCCGCAGAGCGCCCTGACCTACTTGCGAGCGGGGCCGCGATGCGGCGCGCGCGCTGCCGTTGTGCGTGTGTGTACGCAATGCGAGGTTGCCGCTGTGTGCGTGAGCCGTTCGCCAATACGCGTTTCGCTAGATGCTGTGATGTTTGCAACATCAATTTACTTACACTGAAAACTCAATACAAAAACGAATTGAGAAATATGCCAACGTCGGCCAAATTATAGAAGACATTTTGTATTCTCTGAAACGAAAATAGATGCAAATAATATTGCGCCCAGAAATAATACATGAGCACAAACTTTTATCAGAGAAGGTTAGAACCATTCTCAGCATTCTTTGGAAGTGACTCTTTCAATATTCAAAATTTGTTTACCTAGCAATTTCGTTAAATTATAGCTATAGTGTTTAAGTTGAACATTCCAAACAAGCCTGGCAAATACAAAGGTGTGCCCTGTTCTATTACTAATAGGTACTATACGTTAGATAAAAAGCAATGATGAAATTAATTTAAAAAATATTAGGTAGGTATAACCTTAACGTGGTAATTTTAAAAATACTATCCGTTTAAAGTACAAATACCTACTGATCAATTCGTCTTATGCAATCGCAAACCAATGAGATCACATCGTAGGGAAGCCCCAAAAATTATACTATTTATTTCAGAAATTCGAAAATCTCGAAAAAAATAATTATCTCGTCATGGTGTATACCTATATAATGTTTATAAATAAGCATCTTTTCTGACTTGATAAGTCTATTATACCTAAAAATAGAGATATTAAACATATTTAATGTAGTTTTTGTATTCTTCAACATACTATTGTTTACAAAACAACGGTGCAATAAACGGTATTTTTTGTAACATTCGACAATATAAATTTTAAATCCACCTGATATTCATGTATATTTATCAGATCGAATAAATATAACATCGTAAATTCCTTTGAACCGTCAAAGAATATATAAGTAAGTTATCACGTAAGATTCAGAGACCTCTAATCAAACTACTTCTTGGTACTAAAGAAATACGAAATTATTTTTCACGAGGGCACTAAAATCGTTATTGTCGAAAACTGTAGCTTAAAGGCATTTTAGCACTACATTACTAGTTACTGTCTTATGGTTGCAACTGTAAAACAGTTATCTAACAGAAGCAATTGCTCTTGTTACGAACAATTGCATAAAGTAGGAATCAGTGTCATTGCCGTTGTCTCCTCAAATTCCTGGTAATGGCTGACCTTAAACTTTTAATCTATTTACAGCGTTCCAAAGTAATTTAACTAAACGACTGTTTAACAAGGTAACAATAGAAACGGGCCTTACGTATTGGGAGGTATCGCAGATAAAGTTCGAATTAGTCTAGATGATGTCTCCTAGAGAAAAACCAGCTGATTAGCTAATAGACCTTTTGACGGTGTTTGGCACGTAGACCCTACAATAACATTATCTGCGTTGACTATTTGTGTAGGTAATTTAAAATAAATATGATAAAATCTCTAAATATAAATAGATTTTTTCTTATTATATAGTAGTCTGATTAATATGAACATGTCTTATAGGAAACGTAGTCTATAAAGCATACATCTGATGCCACAATTCTCACAAATCGTTGGTTGACCTGAATAGCGAGTATTGCGAGATTCTCGCACCGCCCGCCGACCTGCAAGCCTTGTGCAATTCCACCACTAAGCCTGATGGACTCATGCTGAATATTGTTTTAGCAATTTACAACAATTAGAATGAATTTGGAAACTTAATCTAAAGATCCCGAAAAATCATCTTAAAAATTTTCAGAGACTCTACTTTAAGACTACTGAACTATAATAGATATTAATTAATTTTAAAATATTATGCAGTTACAAATCAATGATATTTTAGTCATTTTAAAACCCTCATATTTATAATAGCGTACCAACTTAAAAAATATTTGCTCATGACTTTTGGTCACCAACTTCCACCATGACGTCATCTATATAGTTCGTCAATTTTATCATTTATAAGTTTTTCAAAATCTAAACAACAATCTTATATGAGTTTATTTAAGTTATTATGAGTTTATTTATCTGTTGTCCATTTAAGGCTTTCATACCGACCTTATCTGCACAGTACATCGTTGCCCTTACCTTATGTCCATAATACATAATGTTGATAATATTTAATTACTTTTGCTCCAATTTAAGGCTTTTGCAATAAAGCAAGGGTTGTTTAAAATGGTTAGTACGCAACTGTATCGTGCGTTTCGACACAAACGAGCGTCGCCGGTGGAGTGGCTGCGCAAGCTCCGTTTCATAAGACGCCTCGCTCGACCTGTCGCAACCCACTACCCAAATGTGACCTGAACACGTATACACGTCCTCAGTTATGTATGCCGAATTTACTATGGTGATGTGTCCACAAGACCACTTGTGCAACGCCGTTGCTCGCACATTTAAATGTCCTAATTGTGTTGTTATTTCACATGAAATAATGTTTTGCCACTAAACGATGGTTCGCTTGTTAAATTTACCGATAATTACCATTAAATATAACCGCAGCGCGACTAATAAGAGCTTAATGAGTAGTTGGAATGTAATGAAATCGATGTTTCTATTAAAGATTTTATTGTTGCATTATATGACTCTACCGAGAACGCTACGAATCACGTTTGTTCATGTGTCGCTTCCTCGTAGGCCTGTAATCGATAGTTTGAATAAAAAGATTAATACGAAGATCGCTGTGTACACGTGTATGTACAGCGTTGAATTAGCATTCATAATCTGTTCCCCTATGTGGGCACGGGTAGCGCAGCGAGATCGACAAATAATGATTGTTGTTTCACGGCCCGCTGCACAGTGTGCACGTCACCTTACGTAATCTAACGCCATTGCCAATTCACACCGACTACATACTACATTATCCGTATGTTTCAAATTTTTATGCAAAAAAAAATATTTAACTGGTCTGCTTTACTTATTCATGTAGAAGTAATATCTGAAAAACAAATTAAAATTAAGACCTTGGTGTGGGAGGTCAAATCTATAACAAATTTTCCCATTGCATCCATCTCTTGAATTTCATCGATCCACAGTCTGCGTCCAAACTCCAAACAAATTATGCATTAAATTACACTAAATACACTAGATTTGCTGTATGGCAAGCAATATAAATTACCTTACTATCATTAGCTATAACTGATGTCAAGGTAACCTTTGCGGTTTAGCAAAAGTCAATATTTTGCAAGTTCCATCAACGTATAAACTTGCGAAACTTTTTAAAAGACTGGGTTCTTATTAGAATTTTATTCTTCTTTTCTTTCGTTATATGTGTCACTTGTTATATGGTATTCGAAAGAAATTGACAGTAAAGTCTGGAAACAAATAAAATTAGCTTAGTTTTTTGGATTGTTAATGATTATGAAGTAGGTATTGATAATTTCCTAGGGTCTTCCAGCCTGGTGAGGCTACTCAGGCTAGTAACGCAGCGTGCGTGTCAATCAATGCGCGAGGGTCAAACTCGTAGGCTGCGACAGATGTTAGATCACAATAAAAACGCGCGCGCCAGCCGACTATTTCGGCGCGCTGCCTTGACCTGAATTGAGTGTTTCGACAGAACGGCCTCGCACACCGGGCCTTTCTATTTTTTAAGTATTACCTGTCTTATTATTACGGCTGTTCAAGGGGCTCCGCCATCTTAAAATAATGTGTACAAAGATTTAACGTGCATTATTATGACGTGAGCGCACGCTAGCTTTGTGTGTACTGGGCGGTTTCTACTCTACATTTGCACGATGGTCTTAATTGACCCACTTACGATTAACATTTTTGTTCTTATAAGAATCTGCTGGGAATTAAATATTATGTAGTAAGATCTTGACACAGTTCGGTAGATGATCGAGGGTGATGATTTATCTGTAGTGTTGTAACGATCGGCGATATCTGGGCGCGAGTCGAGTACGTGCTGGTGCTCGGGCGCATTCGGCCGTGTTCGGCCCCGCTCGGGCCACGAGAGTGGGGGCCGCTATCAGCCTTGACCAAGTTTCACTGACTCGTCGCTACAAGGAGCGATCCCCACCTCTTCCCGTCCTTTCGGAATATACTATTTTTTATCTCGTTGACACGATTACTTCATTCGGTGACCATGGAGCTTGAGCCAAGGTCGCTTATCTATATTTTGTGAAGAAAATATTATAGGTATTTTTGAGGGAAATACGATTAACCGTGTGTGAGAAACATTCTATATTGGGTAACTCCGGTGTAGACCTTGACCCATCTTCGACTGGTCAAATCGACCAAAAATAGAGATGGAATGCGAGGTTAAATTCTCCCCGATACTGTAACTAGGGAAATGACACCGGGATGCAATATTTGTATTTCGCTTGTGTGTGCTTATGATTTGTAAAAATGACCTTGACCTTGATCCACTTTGTTATAATAAAGAGATGACCTCGTTTACCGCATTATCGAATGCTATCGCGTGCTCATTATAATAACATTAGAAGATTAAACGCGTTGGAAATATTAACCGTTTCATAATAAAACGCCACCTAATTAATTTCTTATTGTAATCCTAATGTTTAAAAAGAGATCGCTTATTAATCCTTCGGTGAACATCAGGAATTATTTAACAAACAGATTTTTTCGTGCCTACCTATGCTATATTGCTACTTAAACACAAATTAATACTTTGGTCGTCTACCTGTGACCATATTTTAAAAACCCTAAAAACGCATCCTCCATACCCGTACATAGTAGAGATCTAAAGGACATTTCACGACACTCTTCATTAATAATTATAGACTAGCTTTTTGGTTACTTTCTGTTGGCAGTATCAAAAACATCTTCTCTTTCTTTGGGCATGGATTATAACTTTTTCGGCAGTAGGTATATTAGGTATTTATTTAATTTTTTACTTACATACTCTGGTTTGCCGTTTGCCTCAACAAAATTTGAAGAATTTTGATTTTTTTTTTCATTTTATTTTCGTCATTAAAAACTGGTTTTATATAGGAAGCATTATACTTAGTCGTCAACCACTCTTGCTTTCTTGTATATGACAGAAGCCTCTGATATGAAGCTGTTTTAATATACTTACTCAGATAAGTACCTTTTTTTTCGTTGGGAAATCTTTCGAATCCTTTAAATGTAAAACGCTCTCCTAATTTTTTTATATAACACATAATAGGTACCTACCACCACGAAAACTCATCTATCGCGCGAGAACCGTACAGTACACTTTGCTGCGATAAAAATCTATCCTACCAATTTTGTTAACTATTTGTGAATTCATACAACCCAACACCCATGTTGACACTTTTTGATATAAGGGACAAACAACCGGTATTTCAAACTTCGAATATTAAGAATTACTTACCTTATGAATTATGATTTTAGCCGAATCTTTAGTACATACTGTGTGTAGTTTACCTAGTTACAAAGTTTAATGTAAGTATAATAATTTGACTCGTACCACTTTTGATCTACTTTTGAATAACCTTATTTAAGCAGACATTTGAAAGTCTAGGAACACGCCTAAAGTTAGGTACTTTCATTTCCTTGTTTAGGTATTCCCTCTCACTGAATAACCAGCTTGACATTATGTTGTTACATATCATTACAATATCATATCATCAAAATTAATGCTTTTATATATAATTTTATCTAATTGTGGTAAATAAGAATTTACCAAAAATTTTGGATAGACGTAGGTAGTCAAAATTCAGTGGTCACAAAGATGAAAGAACGCTCCATGTAATAAACAAAAGATTGCAAACCAGACAAGATTTAA
>DWAK01000097.1:0-14376 GCA_018230145.1 Lepidochrysops patricia
GGGGCCTCTGCGTGTTGGCTTCGGCCCCACGCATGCCTTCCAAAGTTCCGGGACGTAATTGCCCGTGAGCATGGAATGCTTTACTTAAACATTATAATATTAAAACACATCAATGGATGTCGCTCTGAAAGGCATCTTTTAAAATAGTTTATACTTTATTCATTACATTTTACTCCCTTAACTAATTAAAGAAACTAAACAAATGAAATTCGACTTTTATGTAACATTTTAAAGCTGACCAGTTAGAGATATTTTATTGTCTAGTGGATATTACTCAGGAGTAGATAAAATTTTACACTTAAAACTTTTAGTGCTTTGAACAATGTAAAAATTCTAATATAATAAAGTCAATGACATTTCACAATAAAAGTTTTATAAATACTGTTACGTCAGAGGTAAGTTTTTGGTCCCTAAGTTCAAACTACTACTAGCTCACTAAAATTCTTTGATTTTTTAAATGCAAGACATCAGTAGATTATTTTATTAAATTAAAAATGACTTTCTACGAATAAGATTGTAGGTACATATGCGTCAAGTTAGAAGACATTGGGTTAATGGCAGCGTTATTTTAAATAATATTTTTAATGAAAAAAATACTAATTATAAAGGCCTCTGCATTTTTACAGAGTATTAGCTAGAACTTTCCATTCGACTTTCGAGTTCACGTCGAGTTTTAATAGTAAAACTAGATTTAGTATAAAATTTATTCTAGGAACATTTACATGCATTGTTTGATTTCTGCTCCCTCGAGAGATGGAGCGGTGCAATATCTAAAAGGTTTTACAATAACTACACTGCTTGACGAGAACACTCTAGCATATTGTATGTTACTGGAATTGAGTATGTTTTTAAATTGTATAACTTACTGTAAGATATTTTGAAGCATAACTATCCAGCTCTATATAGCTGACTCAAAATCAATTTTCAACGAAGCGTAGCGAGAAGATGCGTGATACGGGTGATAATATGAAATGGCAACGAGACGATTCAATTTTGTTTTACTATTTCTAAAGTATCGCCAAGCTACGTTTTGGTATGAAAAGGTCCTTAAGTAACACAATATTTTAAGGTGTTTATTTCTGTCTTGTATTTAAGTTATAAAACAATATATATTTGTGAAACACTTTTGGTCAAAGAATTGGACGAGGCTTAAATTTAGAGCCAGCAAAACTACTAAACTATATTATGCAACTAGTGCAGTAAGTTATCAATTACGCACAAGAGAAGTTCATTTTCTCGAGTGGGCAATCGACAATACGGCACGAGTGTTATATACTATTTTTATCACAGATGCAAGAATAAAATTAAATATATATTATAATGTGCGAGAAGGATAATTAGATAATTAATAATAAGAAATTAGAATGCGGGAAATGTCATTTGAGTGGGTGGGTAATAATTCATGCGTTAGTACGCACGGCCCTGTACTCGCCGCAATAGCATGCGTTAATCTAGTATTTACGCCGCTAAATAAGTTAGAAATGAGATTTATAAATCACTTTAGTTAGTAGTTAAGGTAGTTGTAAAACAGTAATAGAGTTAGACATATACAGTCACGTCACAAAGTCATAAAAAGTAATTAAAATTCCTTTACACTTAAAAGTGTAAATTAACAACCTTGAAGGTTGTTCTTCGGAATGTGACGATTGTACCCGTGATGAAAACTTTAGTAAATATTTCAAAACTGAAGTATAATAATACTTGTACTGTAGTTCACAGGTTTCTATAAATTAATAAATTAATTGTGCCAGAACTAAAAGAACCCAATGTCCGTCCCTATTGTCAGTCCTTGCTACATGATTATATTAAAATCAGGTCAGTAATTTTCTTCTAATCCTTCAAACAGTTAATATAATCTTAGTTAATATAGTGTTAAAGTTATACATATAACTTTTGTAAAAGAAAAACTAAATTTCTTAACATTGTAAACACGTGTTACCAAACTATTCGAAGCTTCCGATGATAATATTATATTAACAAAATCCTGCCACTTGCCAGGGAACCCTCTAACTACAAAGACATTCCTGGTATACGTCCCTGCCGATCGTGCGTGTCCACCATTACTATGGCGATTCAATTGCACGCCGAGTATTATCAGATTACGTATAATGGACAAAGAATACTTGTGCTCGTACAGATATAGATGCCTCGCATGTAATGTTCGCGATAAAAATTGGTACCTACGCATTTTACTTGAAACTTACGTGTGGCGCTAGAATGACGTCGACGGAGGCTTGAGTAGCAAAGTAATCGCAATTTTGGTACCAACAGTGTTTTTGACATTTGTTCGGATTATATAACGATATAATATACAGTTTAAGTATATCTAATAAAAAATAATCAGACCTAATGTCGAAACAGAGAGCCTTTTTGCTATGTAAGTGGCCATAATACAGACGTGTGTAAATCACAGTACACTTTGTATTTCTGCAACTGTGTATAAAAATACTGGACCGGTGTTTTTGAGGTTCAAAAATATATAAACTACAAGAAGCAAAATCATACATTTTAGTCTAATCATGTTAAAAATTACATATCCCTATATTCTTAACGAAAATGTGCTGTCACTTAAACCAAAAATGCCCCGAAGGGTAAGTGCGTACGACCACAAGGATAGTATAACAGTGGTAAAAGGCATTCAACCGTAGAACTGAGTAGAGAAATAACGAGGATTTTTACATGGTTACCACGCACGACATGATTGTATTTGTGTGATATTATTTGACCATACATGTTTTGTGAAAGAAATTCTCGAGGTGTTTTTGAGGATATAGATGTTTGATATTATGTAAGCTATAGTAAAGTTATAGGTTACGGCTTAAAAACACGAGAAATTTTATACGGTAAATCTATAATGGTGTAATGAGACATGTTGTTTTTGAAGGAAAATATAGCCTATTGCCTATTGCTATCTTTACAATTTCTTTTATTTTTTGCGGGCAATTGGCCAACCACACATTCCCACAGCTGTTCCTGTGAGCCAACCACGTAACCAACAAGTAACCAACCACGATACACCCTTTGATGTGATCTCACCTCCTGAGATCACATCAAAGGGTGTACACGAATACGAAGAACACGCTAAACATAAGACTTGCAACGAATTTCTCCGAAGAAAGATAGGATTATGAAGTAAAAAAATAAAAAAAAAATGTTACCCAAAAATGCTGCCCTTTTTGCAAGTCGGATTACACTCGGACAGTCATATAAAAAACCTCATCAAATAATTACAGGTCCCAATAAAACCGGTTATAAACTGTCTGAAAGGCAAACCTATAAACTGTCCGACTATTTAAGCCGAGTTAGTGCCGGCTTCCTCAATCTGCTTAATTGGGAATGGTTTGAACGCACTTTAATGGGCCATGTACGGTTTCAGACACCCTCTGCACCAGTTATGAACCTTTATATTATACACATAAGGTTTAAAGTAGCTGGGAATTTAAGGGAGTGTACATACGGGATGTTTAATGATTGTCGTTAAGGTGAGGGTAGTTGAAGAATTTTTCGTGACGCATCTTGTATGGCTATATACGTATGCTATAAAATTTATTGTTCGACTATTAAATGGAGCGATGGGATATTTTACAATTACAGACAAATTATAGATGAAGCATTTTGAGATAAAAAAGTAATAAAACTTAAAAGTTGGGTAATTGAAATTACAAAAGTTGGTTCAACGATGTATCAGGATTAAATGATACATAACATAATTAGTAAAACATTAATATTAGCATAGCGATTTTTTATTGGATAGAGCTACATTCTACAACGACCTCGTAGCATTCGCATTCCATTTTTATAAGAGCGTGAATGTATGAGCAGTTGGTATTAGTGTCTGAACTTTGATTATTACAGCTAATCAAGGCAGTAGTTAGTTCCGTGGCCACTAGCCATAAGATATTCGCAAGTTTGTACGAATTTTACGTAACATTTATTCGAAAACATTCCAATAAAATGCAGTGCTTCAAACAAACAGTGCTTCTCAAACATCCAGTGCTTCTCAAGACGTGATTCATGCAGTGCGATCACGTGCATGTGCTTTACACGTCACTTTGACAAATGACCGCGGTTGCGGAGCGATTTATCTTCGTGGAAAGATTAAAGTATCGTTGTACCCGCAATCTGCGATTCTATACACCGGAAATATTATTTGCAGCGATTTTGAATTTAGAAGTATTAATCTTAAGCCCATCAGCCCGTTATAGAAATAGTAGCTAATCCCGATAGACGTTGTTCTGCCTAAAATTAAAAAAAATAGGTAGTAGCTCATTCTCAGACCTATTTCTCAGGCCGTTTCGGAGGAATATGATTGGTAACACTGTGACACGAGAATTTTATATACTTACCTATTATATTATAACTACGTCTGACGGACGGGCTTTATATCGTCGTCGTCGTCGTCGTCGTCGTCGTTGTTTCAGCCTATTGACGGCCACTGCAGGACATAGGCCTCCCCCATAGATCTCCTATACGACCGGTCGCTCGCGACCTGTATCCACCGACTCCCTGGGCTTTATATAATATATCTCAAATACCGATAGCTAGAATATCACAAACATTATCTATCATATTTTAAAAAAAATTAAGAATACACAACAAACAATAATATTAGGAAGATCTAAATATACATTTAAAATACTCAACTAAATGCAACACACACCCCTAATCACTCCATCAACGTGAGCATTTATCTCCGCTAGATGGCGTAAGTCGCGCAACTCAAGACTGATTTGTAAGACAATCTCTTGAGTCATTAGCGCAATGATTTCGTAAGTTAACGCCGCGTTTTATCTTCTCGTCAGAACAGCAAGTTTTAATGGTGATTGAAGTGGGGTGTGATGGGGGTAAATGTTTGACTGTTATTATTTTATGTTTACCGCTGGTTTATTTTGTACTTGTCAGCGAATGACTGTTGTTTGAAGCGATGTTTAGCTCAACCGATTTTGATAAAATAAACAATATCTTTTCTTATATGAAACTAGCTGACCCCGATAAACGAGGCTCTGCCTGAAATAGAAAACTTAGAAAAAAAAGTTTTATTTATGTATGTAATTTCGCATCCGCAGTCATGCCCATATTGGACGTCGAATTTGTGAAATCCTTTCACTACCAGTTAAAAATCTAAAGTAAGAACATTAAATAGATATTTTCTACTGAAAGTTCTAAAAATACATAGGAAACGTTCACAAAGACGGTGGTGCCGCCTGTCGTCGCCGCGAATCCGAATCTTGTACTCTGTATATACTAGACTTTAACATCAGTCTTTTCTTATTACAGTGCTGCCACCTGTAGTTCCTGCTAAGTAAATTAAACTAATTAAAACCAATAAAGTATCTATCTACGCAATCTACTAAGAAAGTATATTCAAAATTTCACCCCCAAAAGGATGAAACTTAATGAATAATCCGACGACATGAGTTATAAAGTGACGAGTATAATATCTTATCAGTCAATGAAGGCCCGTATAATAAAATGTAACGTTAACATAACGACACCACGTAAGATAACGTTAAAGACGTTTTACGCGCTAGGATTAACGCGCGACTTTATTGCGAATTGGCCGCGTAAGTGCTAATGAGTTCTGAGTTAATTTGATGTAATTAAATATATTATGTGGTATTATCAACCCTACACGCAGAGAATCCTGGAAACCGCAGATTTTCTCTCAAATATTTGTGCCAAACTTCATGAAAATCCAAAAATAATCCTACCTTGTTATTAAATAATTAAGACCATCTTTACAAATTCCTTTTTATTATTTTAACAAAAACGCATCATTATTTAAATACTACACAACAATTATAATGCAAGTTAAAACTACATTTTCAGACTCTTAAAATGAGAGAAAAAAACTACTATGTTGTTAGCACCCTTATTTATTAAATATAGCACATGATATTTAAGATCGAAAAAAGTTTTTGGACAAAACCGTCCCTTGCAGTATCCTCTAGGGTTTCAATTATATAAAAATAATAACACAAATAAAGCTAAGCATACACGATACGCGATATTTTAAAGGCGGACACGAGAAGACCTTTAAAAAGCGGAGGGTCCCAATTTAATTTGCGGACATCAAACATATGCTTAAGAGAGTGGAAATGTGCTTTGTATAGAGAAAATCCGCTGAAACTCCGCGTAGCTGCGTCGTCTCTAATTGGCCGATACTGTCCACCATTACTGTTGTACAGTTTCGGTCGGATCGGATTTATAATATGAAGAATTTCGCGTAGCTCTGTATAATGTGGTTTATATTTCACCTCTATTGGTTATATTCTCGATGTTTGCGGACAATATATGTAATCCTAAACATATTGGACGCGATATAAAAGCTTTGATGTCATCCAATCCCTCTGTTTCTTCAAAATATTGCCTTCATTTTTGTGAACGCGTTGGTCATACGAATTGGGAATGTATTTGATAGCCTAAATCAATATGATTATTTGTTTAGGTATCCAAAATTTTTGTTTTTTGTCGTAAAATTTGAATAAATAATTTTGACCACCACTTAAAAGTAATGTATAACATTTTATTTATGTATAAAACCGTCAGGATCAATATTTTAAATAAATTAAATTCCTTTCTATCTTCATATCTTTTCTTTTCTCATTTTCCTCTTTTGGCGAATATTGAAATCATTATCTTTATCTAATTCGCATACCCTCATCTATGATATGATGTCAAAGTAAAACATCTCATTTCAAAGAGAGCGAATTATTAAATTTTAATAGCCATTATATCAAAGTTCCGATGGCTGAGGCGTCGACGCGTGACCTATCAAAGGGAAATTTCCCTTTGACGACCTTTTGGGACAGTGTGAAATATGCTTAATGCTTTAATTGTTCGCTTAAAAATGCGCGTAAAATTTCACGTGGTATTTTTTGCGGAATTCCCTTAATTTATTTGTCCTGTTTGATTTTTTTGTTTGTAAGGGACGTTTTGTATTTTAGAAAACCGTTTTTCTAAATAAAACATTAGGGCATAGGTACTACTGACCGAGAATATTTATTTGTTTGGGATGAGATTACTAGATACGTATATTGGTATACAAAAAACCCAAGATTCATACTCAACTTCTGCTAAACGTCCTCGTAAAATGAGTGCAACGTACGCCCATTGTATGCATATATGGCCATGTAATATTAACTTTAATTAGTTGGTATAAAGTTGAACTTGCAATAATATATCATTGTACCGCGAAGTACAATCAGATCCATTTGGCAAATATGGAGAAAGAAGCCAATGTATGCAAGACTATGATCACCCCAAGAGAACTGTATAGTCGAAGTGAAAATTTCGTAGAAGTTTATGGCAAACAAGGACCGCACTGGTTTAGGGAAAGCTGGGGGAAAAGGGAGTTGTCACTACGCCTTGACATGTGTTGTGCAATCTCTCTCTCTTGTGCAATCCTGAGACCAATACCAACTTTCTTCTTGAGCCAGAACCTTCTACTTCACACTCCAAACAGAGAAAAAAGTAGTTAAGCGATGGATTTCGAAGATGATGCCATAAGTTGCAGCGATAGTGAAGGAGAAGTTGCTGAAACATCACCCGAAGTAATGGAAGAAAAGACAGGAGCACCTTTAAGTTCATACAGATTTATTTTGATTGAAGGAACTCCAAATCAAGCTGAGCTTCAAAATATTTGGGCCCTTGGCCAGGTGATTAACTGTAAATAGCAACTGGGACATCATAGATGTTGAAAACAAACTCTTCATAGATGACAAAATATCCACATTTAAGGATGAGCTTATCCGCAACTTTAAAGCCAAAGCACTAGGTTTAGAAGAGAACTCTTTAGTGATTGTGGTTGACCCCGGCACTAAAAAGACAAAAGTTTTTCCAAAGTCTTTCAAATCTCTTGGCGAAGATAAAGTAGCTTCATTAATACTAGCTAGAGGCCAGGTAATGCGAGAGCTAGGAATATCGGACCATCAGATTTATGATATACAACACAACACTTACAAGTGTTTTTGTATGAGACTGTCGATCTAAAGTTTTTTTGTATATCATTGGGTATGTTTTGAAGGGGAGAAAAAAAAACATATTTTCTAATAAACCTTTAAATATAGTTTACGTAAAATACACGTTGTTTATTAATACGAAAGGCCAATACAAATATACACATTGTGTCATTGTTATTGTAAATTCGGAATATGAGAATAGAAGCCCTACCCTTTGGAAGCCAATGCAATCAACCGATGAACAATACACGCATTTCGTCTGAAACAATTCCCGCAAACAAATCTTACACCTGTCCGCAATATTAACACCCTTTACATGAAGGTATAAGTTTCAAAATGGAATGACAATGTAGTGGAGGTCTCCGAGTTATTTTGTCAACAATTAACAACAAATATACCCATCTCGAAATGGATTGGATTAAATTGTATGAATCTCACCCATCTTAAGTTTATTGTCTCTGGTAATCTCCATGCTAAAAGGTATTAAACAATAGACAGTAGACAGGTGTACATAATAGAATAATAATTGAAGAGTTAATTAATTATACAGTACCAGCTCTTTCCTAATATATATAATTTTCATGTTATTAACACAGTGTTAGTTATCGTACTCCTACGAAACGGAAATTTGATATGCATATTATATAATATACCTATTATAATATAAGTCTGAGGATTGGATACTATCTATTTCTTTTTCAATTTTAGGCTAAACAACGTCTGTTGGGATCAGCTAGTCTTATATTATATAAACTTCTCGTATCACAGTATTTATTGCAATAATCCTCCGGAACGGCTTGCGAAGTAAGGTATCGATATAAAATTCCATAAGAATATGAAATTTTATATCGATACCTTACTTCGCATACCTGCCAACTCCATTTGATTTCAAATGGACTTAGCTGGTTTGCCAATTAAGTCATCGATGTGCTTATTCAGCAGGTCTGAGAATCGGCTACTATCAATTTATTTATTTTTTTTAGGCAACACAACTCTGGCGGCATCAGCTAGTTTATATATAAAATTCTTAATGTCAGTTTCCATACTTATTTAGTACTTGAGTCCTAATAATAATGAGAAGTGATATATCGGCAATATTTATTTATTTTGTAACTCATCATATTTGCGAAGGAAAATTAAATTGTGTATAAAAATATTGACGTCCTCAAAATAGGCATACAAAAATTATAGACAATAGAAATTATAATTAATGTAAAAGTGAAAACGTAAGTAAATTGTGTATATAAAAATATTTACGTCCTCAAAATTGACATACAAAAATTATAGACAATAGAAGTTATAGTTAATGTAAAAGGAAAAAGGTCCGATTTTCGCGAAATTTTACAGGATTAGACAAAACAACGTGCGTTGATAAAATACTAAGTATAAGTCTACTCTATATTTGTTATTTTGTGTCTTAATACAGTAAATAACACAATTCAATAAATATAGCTGATGAAGTGCCCATTTTAAAATCTAGGTCGTACTAACAAGAGCAATTTGTATACGCCAAATTTTGTAAACAACTCTAAGAAGCTTCTATAATGGGATAAAGTATCAAGAAATATTAACGATATTTATGTTTAGCTTACACTCGCGGCTTCTCTTACGTCAAATTTGGAAATCGTTTTTCCAGCATCAAAAGTAGCCTATGTTACTCTCCATCCTTTTAAATAACTCTATGCCAAAATATCAAAACGATTATTTGCTTATTTAGGGCGCAAAAGAAGGACAAACAAACACACTTTCGCATTTATAATATTATAAGTATAATAGTTTTGAGATGAAATACTTACGTCCTACGAAAGGTGCGTAACCATGCGACAAGAATTTGTAGAAATGCAGTATTTTGGAGCCATCCTACGAATATTCTGTAGCCATGCTACGAAAATTCTTTGCCATGTTACGACTATTCTGTAGCCATGCTACGAATATTCTGTAGCCATGTTACGAATATTCTGTAGCCATGCTACGAATATTCTGTAGATAAGCTACGAACATTCTGTAAACTAGCTACGAATATTTTGTAGCTACGAATATGTTGTAGACTTGCTAAAAATATTATGATGTAGACTGGCTACAAAAATTTTACAGTCCTGCTATGAGTATTTTGTAGCTTAGCGTAGCTGCTTTTGTCTAAAATATTGTGGTAATATGCAAATTGTAGGTGGTATTGAATAAATTAATAATATATAAGCATGCTTACACCGGATACAAGACGCATAAAAATGTTCAATAATATACTATTTCTATCACGTCTTCTGTATTTTTAACACGCTTTTATTTGCTTGGGCTGTGTGCTGTAGCGGAATATTTGAGCACCATTTATACATACTTCCAGAAGTCCAATTAATTCGAAACTTTGCATACGTATTAAAAGCTAATGACAATTCAATAAGGGTGTTTGTTTGGTTTTTTTAAAACTATTAATTTATAATCATTCAGTATGAAGGTATATACCTAAAACAGTATTCTCACAATATTCCTAGTTAAAAACTGTAAAAATCCAAGCGAGATTGTAACATAAATTCAATGTTTTCAATCTCAGCTTCTTAAATTTTATCCCCGGTCCCGAGTAGCGCATTAACTGGAACTTGGCGCTTGGCGTAAAAACTATTCAAACTGCGCTATGGCTGGCGTAAAAACTGTATTGAGACAATGAAAAGAAAGTGCAGAGATAAGAGGATAGAAGATTGCAGCGTGACTTCAGTTTTTCTTAAAATATACTCACAATGTTTACAGAAAAAATATTATTAAACTAGCTGATCCCGACAGATGTTGTTCTGTCTAAAATATAAAAAAAGATTAGTTGCTGATTCTGAAAATGAACAATTCATTAGAATCCCTTAAGCTGTTTCAGAGGAGTATGACGTTGTGACACGAGAATTTTATATTTAAGTATAAGATAGGATGTCAGAAATATTTAATACTATTATGGCGTTCGCTGAGTTAAGCGTGCGCCCGTCGCAGCCACTCGCGAGGCTTGCTTGTTTTATGTCATCCCATAGACTGACCACCTCAACGCAGCGCTGCTCTATGGGATAATATGAAACAAGCACGCCTCGCGGGTAGCCGCGACGTGCGCATGCCTAACGCAGCGAACGCCCTTAATGTTCAAAATGTATAAAATAAATTGAATAAAATTGCTACATAATTTGACTTGAACTGATTAATGATGAAAAAAATAGTAGGCAAAAAATTATAAGTCGAAATGTTTTATGTCATGTCAACAGTCCACGAGTACAAAATTTTTGGCTCCTAAAATATCAATAATCTTTATAGTTAAAATATATCAACAAACAAACAAACCGTTTCTATATAGATAAGGAAACATCCGGATATGAAGCTCCAGCGTTAGCGCAAATCTTCGAGTGCGATGGCTTCAAGAGACACCATTTTGTTTGCTAATTTAAAAAATAATCATAATAAGTTGAGCTTTTTTTATGCTTGCGACTGTATTTATAATAATTTAATTGTATTCATTTACATAATATTTTAAAACTTCGTATTGCAGTTCTATTTTATATTACTCGAAAATAGATTATTGGTATAAACAGAAATAAACTTTATGTCTAGTTAATAAAATGAATTTTCGTAGCTCAAGTATTTTTGCTAGGATGAGCTGCAATGGATGCTTAAATTCTCTTAGTGATTGGCTGAACGATGCTTTTTAATTTCCAATTTTATTTTAGAGCTTTTATTTTATTGTATAGTTTATACTCGCGGCTTCGCTCGCGTGCAATTGGAGTGAAAACACTCCAATAGACCTCCTGCGAGATCATGATATTTCTAAAAATAGCCTATGTTATCAGCTATCACTCCAACTAGCTCTGCCGAAAATAAAGTCGATTAGTTTCTTTATTACAGTGTGAAGGGAAAACAAAGAAACAAACAAATAAACTCATACACATACTTAATTATGGTTTACACGTTTTTATTAGCTTGGGCTTTCTTTATGTATGTAGCAGAATCTTTGAGCAACTTTTTTACATATTTCTAGAAGTCTAATTAATTCTAATCTTTGCATACGTGTTAAGAGCCAATGACAATACAATCTTAGAATACGTTATACGATAACTATAATAAATTATGCAATACAATAAGCGTGTTTTTTTAGTTTTTTTTGGTATTAATTATTTATATTATTTAATCACAGACATAATATTATGGACAACAGAATTTTAAGTTTTTGATAATATTACGTAAAATTGCAATTTTTTTTAATAAATACTTTAACTCAATTCATCTTATTCCATAACACTTAAAACACTGTTACTGCAATTCCCATAATACCTTAAACCTAGGTTCTTGTCAAGTTCTTGTCAGGACCTAGATGTTCTTACTGTAATTATGCTAAGAGCTGGAACAAAAAGCAGTGATTAATTGCAGGCTATCAGTCTGAGCTAGACTCTGTACAATAACTAGACGCCATTACGCTATAGATCTGCATGCTAATATACAAAAACATTAATCATTTTTGTAATAAACACATTTTTAATGAAAAATAGATAGGAGATAGAAGTTTTGTTACTTTTATCATCGTTATCACAATATCTAGTATTTTCTCCGATATTTATTTAGTAATACGGATATTATACTAAAATTAATATTTTGAAAACGAAATCGTTGTTAAACCTCTTTTTCTTTATCACTTCTACTACTGGCAAGGATGTTAAAGATCATGCATGTGATGTTAAATGCTTTATAAACGCAATTATATCATAATATGTACACACATAATATTATGTTGTTTAACCATCTCTGCAGTTACTGCGGTCACTTTAATTTCAATATTTAATGCGTGGTGTAACGCCAAAGTGTTAAAACTATTAAAGCAGTAATTAACAATTACCTCATAAAGGCGAACTTTTTGATCTTCAGTACTAACTAAATAAAGTCTAGCCCTGATAGTAATCACATCAGTTCAATCCACGTACAATTAATGGAATTCAAAATCAAGGCAACACAAAACGATTGTTCAAACAATTCCATTCCGATACAGAATAAAGAAAGTCACGGAAAAAACTTGTCCGAATACAGATGAATCTATTACGTGGAACATACAGAAGAATATTTGCGCGAGTGCGCTCGACGTTAGCATATCAAAATATTCTTATTTCGACAAAATTTTGAGCACGTTCGCGTGTTCGTGGATAATATAATATAATATTACTATCTAATCCCGACAGATGTTGTTCCGCCCAAAAAAGAAAAAATATTAGATATTAGATGATAAATTCAATATATAGCTGATATCAAGAGTAGTCATAAAAATTATAGTATTTATTAAATTATAGTAGTAGTTAAATACGTAATCATAAATTTATAATATTGTTATTATTAAAATTTCTGGTAATAAAATTTACAATAGAAACACAAAAAAGTAGTTGTCATTTTAAATAGGAGACTAATATATTATTCATTCATTGATATTTTAATTACTGTAATTTATTTTATACCTACAATTACATTAACTCTACGATAATAAGACTGTTTCGATAAGCATGTTTATTAAGACAGATTATGTCGCTCATATTTTATCCACATCGAACTTAATATAATCGAAAACAATTTTAAATAATACTCCTGTGTTGTATTTTAAAGATAAATGAAGTACAATAGATACTATCACTTTTATCATGAATATTAAATGATGAATAGGATTAACGAATAATAAGAATCATAGCGAAAGCATTTGCGGCAGTTCGATGCAATTTCCTACCGTATACACCCAATTCTCCGCCAAATGTAAACAGACTCGATTGTAGTCGCGTCGTTTACATACTGTTTACAGTACGAGCGAAGCCGGGGGAGGGCACGAGCTCACTGTCGAACTTCAATTCACTAATACAGAAATGCTAATGTAATATTTTTACGAATTTTCCGCAATACAATGGTATGCAATGCACAATTGTTAGCCATACTTATTGTTATTATATTTTATAGATACTGTATCCATCTGCAGTATTATGTTATTAGAGATAGAGAAGTTTTTTTAATCATATTGGTAGGGAGACTAGGAAGTGTCAATAAGAAACAAATGGAATATTATATAGAGTTATTAAGGAAGTTAAAAAATATAACCAGGATCATATTATTTACATTTCCTTACTTGAAAGGGTTGCCACAGGAAAATGAAATTAGGTATAAGCATAACAGCCAATTATATAGTGCTGTTAATAACAATTGTAAAGTAATTAACAATCTTGATGATAAAATTGATATAATTGACATAAATAATATATTAAACTATAAGATATGTAGATTGACATTAGATAGATATTCTCTATCCACCTATTATACTAGACATATAGCAAGTGTGCTATCAACTTTTTTTACTTTAAACTCAGCCAAGTACTTGGCTTGTAAGACAACCACTGCTTCTATTGAGCAGTTTAGTCATAGTAGTATGACA
>DWAK01000098.1:0-14364 GCA_018230145.1 Lepidochrysops patricia
TATAATATTTGTAAATCTTTAAAATCTAAAGTTTTGCGTCGTAAGTTCCGATACCTTGTGAGTCTTTAAAAGACTCTCATTACTATGTTCACGCTTTTTACATCACTGTTATTATAGGAAGTATATATCTGTCGCACTTCTCGTATATAGCGTGAGCGAGCCAGCTATATTACTGAAATAAAATGGTGTTGTTTTGCCTCATCTCTGTGTATAAGGTAGCAATAATGTGATATTCATCTTAGGCGTGTAGGGAATACTTTGTTTGTGTCGCTTAAAAATAATAGAATGCTGTGTACATCGATATATATCGTTAGATGCGTTCAATGCGACGCCATCAAAACTGTATCACGTCACGTGTGAATTGTTACATCTTTGGCCATATTTGTATTTCTGGAATTGATTTGATTAACTAAAGGTACATAGAACAATAAAAACAATGCGGTAGGCACATCCGATTTTCACCACGTCCTAATGCTCGCTGCTTTCAAAATAGTTGTGATTTGTTACACTTTTTTGTATTTCTGGAGTTGTTACTTAACTTTTTAACCGACTTTCTTCAAAAAAGGAGGAGGATGTTCGGCTGGATATATGTTTTTTTTGAAGGCACATAAGACAATTAAAACAATGCGGTAGGCACGTCCGATTTTCACTACATCCTAATGCGAGCTCATTTTGGGGTTGACACATTTCTGCGCTGACGAGCGTTGGTAAGAGCGCATCTAACGATATATATCGATGGCTGTGTACGTAGTTGATAATATGAATCGATAATAATAGTTTTAGAGTTATGGTAGGTATATGAATTCGTGCTTTGAGTCGCCTAGAATGACTAGCCTAAGTGTGATCAAGTAGTGTGTAGCGATGTCGGGGGAATAGCCGCATGATATCTATTAGAGTTTCTCACGTGCTTAAATTTTCAAAAAAAAAAAAACTATCATTCGATCTCTTTTTTCTGAATAAAACTATACTTCGGTTGCTTTAAGTAGATTATTTTTTGCATTTATATTATGAACGTAACAATTTGCGATTGATATTACACAATGGTTTTCATTCAGAAAAAAATTGGTCGCGTCGGATTAGATATCTTTACATATTGAATATTCTATTTATTGATCTTTATACAATTTACTGTTGCTAATATTTTAAGTCTTCTTAGGTTGATTTGTTTATTTACTAGTTATGCGATAACTTCCTGTGATTTACTGTTAGTATATAATTTTATACAAACTCTAGATCGAATAATCAAAGATTTACCTTTTACAGCTATAGATTATACTTACTATACTATAAAAAAATAAAGCAATATCAATAAAAAGGTGATTTTATTCGAATATCATAAAATATATTACATACTGATATAAATAGTCTATCGCTGACTTAACTAGAATACATTTTTCTTTGGTCTTACTACATGAAATCCTAACAGTGGCAAGGCGTCTAAACAACTCCATTACTATCGGCTTCCCTTTTGAATCAGTATTTTAGAATTTCCTCATTGCACTGTGCTGTATGCAGTTGTGCAAATTCCTTATCTAGCGACTCTACGCCTTGCCTCTAAAGCAATCACACCCTTCGCTACTGAATCCTAATTTGGGTTTACCAATCATTAGGAATTTCCAAAAGGTCCCATTCCCGTCGTAGCACTTCGTAGCGCATCGTAGCGCTGCGTAGCGTGTCGTAGCGCCGCGTAGCGGTCAGTACAGCAAGTTAGGAATTGGGATGTAGCACGCGTTGCCGTGCGTTTTTTATAGTTACAGTGAAATTTATTAAGTGGGACCTGGATAAGTGAAATACCTCCATAACTGGAACTCATGGCATTGAATTACCTCTGTTACTGGGACTAAGCAAACCTCTATAACTGAAATTCGTGATTTTATCATCACAGTTACCTCTATAAATGACACAGCAAGTGAATTTTATATGCACAATCCTTTGTAACTGAGATAAAATCGTTTTGTTTGTTTACTGACTTGTTATTTTTCTTTTCTATAACTTGTATTCTGGCCTCTATTAATGGAATCCTCTATAAGTGAGACGAATATTTATTTATACCTGGGTATCGAAGACATCGGGTAAGTGGAATACCTCTTTAAGTAAAACAACATTGCAAGTTCCTTGAAGTCTCACTTAACCAGGTTTGTTTGTATTATAATAATAATTATTATTATTTCACTAGATCCGAATACTTAGATCATTAAAATGTAAAATTTCGATGATTAGGACTTGTGTCAGTAATAGGATTTTTTATGAAAGTTTTTTTGTTGTTTTCTATTTAGATTTAAATATAAGTTATGTTGTAAATAACAATTAAAATAAATAACCCGTATAATGTTAGCTAAGCTATTTCTGCAGAATAGTCTGCAGAAAATGAAAATAAAGGTCGTGTTGTAGCTAGCTTTCATTACTAAAATATTGGTTTTATTGTAGTTAATTATACAAGACTAACTTTATAATGTTATAATAATATAGATTCTTTATAATATATTAAGTAATAGAGTGACTATTCAGCATCTTAACAAAACTTTCATTGCATTTCTTGATTTCAGCATCGTATTTAGTCATTTTTAGCTCAATCTACTGACAGTGACTGACACGAGACCAATATAATTTAATTCTAATAAATAAAATTCTCGTCTCACAGTGTTTGTTACCATCCTCCTCCGAAACGGCTTAAGCGATTCTTATGAAAATTTTTATGCATGTTCAGTATGTCGTATCGTATGAGAGTCGGCTACTATCTATTTTTTGTTATACTTAAGGCAGAAAATCGTGTGCCGATATCAGCTATATAACAGTTATATATTATTCTATGTATTTTCTAATAACAATTAAAACAACCTTTAATAGTGTGTATATGTTATTATGATTAATATTATGATAGTATTATGATATTCTGTGTCTAGTGCGTTAAGTATCATTATCATTGGAATGCGGTAAAATTGCAGCATTTAAAATATGCGTAAACGGCTCTTTACTAACCGCAACAGCATGCATACATAGTACTTAAGTGGGATACTTGAGTGAGAAAAAAATATACTAATAATTTTATTGCTATCAAAACTTTACAATTCCTACTTATTAATTTTGGTTTAAAATCTTTTAATTAATAATGGTTCTCAATTTATTGGCTCGTGAGATTCAATTAACTGCCATGATAATTAACACGTGGAAACTTTAATCGTCATCGATATCGACAGTTCAAATTCAATCTGCATTGCAAATAGTGGAGAAAGGTGAAGTTTTTCAATTTTAATAGAATTTTCTAATGGAACACTTTTATTGATTATCATTATTATTATTATGAAAAAGTCGGTTTACAAATTAAGTAATTAACGCAAGTGATATAGATACGGCGAAGATTTAATCTTAACTACATTTAACTATATAATCCCTCTTCAATGAATGAACATCATTGATGAGGGAATCGTTATATCACAAGCTAAACTTTTTGCTTTTGTTACTATCACAGTAAATTATTATTTATGACACAATATCAGTTACACATAATGTAGGCCCTACGATATATTTATTTATGTACTCATATAATTAGAGTATTGAGGTCTAGCCAGTTTGCAACCGCAGTCTAAACCACACTGCAGTGGCAAAGTTTATCTGAAATATAGTTCACACTAAAATATGTACAGCGCGATCTTTTTCCCATAGAAAGCACAAAAGTATATAATAAATTATGCCCTTAGTAGTTTATTTTTAAACGTAGGAAAATTAGGGTACTTTTAATTCATGCATTGTTATTAATATATCACACACGAGTTAAAAATACAAAAACGTTTGCAACCCTCATAGTTATCGACGCATCCACTCATATTAATTAATCCATTGTTAAAATATGCGTTACGAAACTTTAATTGCCGTGTGTTTTGAATATGCTATACATCTCGGCGAGGAAACTCTAGGACGTTTAGGAGATGCAGGTGATTCACAGCTGATGAGTGCAGAGGGCAGAAGTGCGCCGTGGGCGAGAGGGACGAGCGGGGAGCTTATTGAGGCCACTATTTAACCGCACCGCGGCCGCGCAGCGACCTGTTGTGATCCCGTCATGGCGCGCTACGCCCGTGTCGCTCCTCTGGTCGCGTGTCTGTTGTTCGCCTGCGGTGAGTCCTAACCTTTATCTAACACGTCCGGACGTATGTGACGTCACGGACGATGTGACGTCACGGACGCGCATGTTCAGCTCGTCGGAAACGTCAAGCGAGTGTCCCGCAAGTGAACAGTGAAGTTATCGAGCCGTACCGTCGCGGGATACGCCGTTTCCTGCCGTATGGTCCGTAGCGATCGAACAGAGATTATTCTAGACTCACATATGGTAATCACGGTACTAGAAATCTATCAAGGACGACAAACGCTTGCCTGGCAGCTTTGTGTTTCAATTGTGATCTTGTGTTGTGAAAATTTTTATCGAGTTTATTGTAATTTTAAGTTTTTCTTGCTTACTTAGGTAGCTTAATAATTGTCAAGTTGATAGATTTTTGTTGTACCTTGATTACGTTTCCTAGGCATGGCTCGCAACAGCTGATTTGAGCTGTAAGAGCTCGCGATAATAAAATAGCGCTAGGCAGTCGGTAGCGACGCGACGGTCGGTCGCGAGGAACTTTCACATTCGCCCGGAGTTGCGTTGCGCCTGCGCCGGTGACGTCACGCGGCGCGCGCCGGCTCGAAGCGTATCATATTTTTGTATGCATGATGGATATGTCGAAATCGTTAAACGTACACCTATATTCAACAAGGAAAATAATCAATATCTCATACTCCGAGACGAATTCTACTTATGTAACATAATTGCATAACAAGCACATTGTAACAAAAATATTTTAGAGGCCTTAATGGGCGTCATTTCATTAGCTAGTTAATCATTATATAAAAATGAAAGTAGATATGACTAGCTATAATGACATCGTTTAGGTACTTTTTAGTATTATAATAAATCAAAAATTTCCTCATCTGAAAAAGTATAAACGAAAAAAATTATGATAATACGGAAACACAAGTTGCTGAACCGAGGGGTTAAAATGACTGTAAAGTCAATACAATAGGTATTAATAAAAAATAAAATATAATAACAGTAATGTTATTTATGCTATTATAGTTTAATCGTAAGCTTTTCTCTTAAGTTCGGGCAAACATCAGTGGCTTAATGTACTTTTCAGTATATCTCGGGAGACTTTTCGTGAAAAAAATCATGTGATAAGTTCAACTTACCGTAAAATTGTAAGATATGTGGAACAACGGTAATTAATTACATGTACACGTAAACATAACCTTGACATTGAAACAGTAATAGCCATGGGAATATAAAGTGATAAAATATGAATATACATCACATTACAATATTAAATAAACGACACGTAATCAAGAGAATTTGAGGAATTTCAAGTGAAAAGTAATTGCAATTGATGATAATATAATCATAGGTCGGGCTAGTCCACGTGCGCCCACAGCCACTGGGTGCGGAATGTATTGAGCAATCGCGACATGCAACAAAAGCACAATCTTGGGAGTGCTCAATAAATACAACTCTAAATCAAAAAAACTTTACCATATTGGTTAATCAATAATATTACGCGTGTGCCTAACAATTAAAAATAAAGAAATAATAATAATTAATAAGGATAATATGGACACAATTTCCGAAATGTTAATCTATACTAATATTATAAAGCGGAAGAGTTTGTCTGTTTGTTTAAATGCGCTAATCTCAGGAACTACTGGTACAATTTGAAAAATTATTTTTTTTGTTGGATAGTCCATTTATAGAGGAAGACATTAAGCTAACATAACACTGCGACGAATAGGAGCGGAGCAGTCATAAAAAATGTGTGCGCGGAATGCACGACGACGGGTAACATTTCACATGTCTCAGAGATACCTACTATTAAGCGCGGACGAAGTCGCGGGGAAAAGCTAGTGCATATATGCTGCATATGCAGCTAAATAAAACTGACAGAAATGAGACGCCTCACTGTATTATTATTATTATTGATCGCCATACTTAGTATAAGATTAAAAATCGCGCAGTACCTCACCTTCACAATCTTCCGCGATTGTTATTACTCTTTGTGCTTATGCAAGATACGATAAGAACATTCTTAGGAGTCATACTCACATAAAATCTTTAAAGTTTTACACATGACTTGATTCTTAAGTAAGAACGTTTAATAGTAGGTGCATGTTAATATTTTAACATTTCAACATCTCGTTTGAACAAAAGAATTTTTCGATATCCATGACCACATAACAACAAACTTGTTTTACTGTTGGTGCAACAACATTCAGCAGGAATAACTGTGATGGCTGACAAGGTACCGTACTGCATATTACAAATCTGTGAAGAATATTATTTGTAAAGGATACAAAAGATATGACAGTGATTAATCTATTAATAAATTATATGACACCAGCTATTTTTATGTTTGTACATAATAAGTTAGTGCAAACTTTTAACAGAGCTATTTCGAAGTTAAAAGAAGTCTTATAGCAATATCAATTAAGTCTATAATTTATGGCTCTCTTTATGTGAATAGCTAAAAGTAATGAAGGCCCGCCAGCCTTGACATTTTTTCGCCCCTCGGGTCACACTGTAGGAGCGTGGACTTACACACTGTGTTTAATTAACCTACCTTTAAATAAATCCAATTTGCAAACTTTAAAGTTTCAATTTATACTAATATTATAAAGCCGATGAGTTTGTTTATTTATTTAAACGCGCTAATCTCAGGAACTACTAGTCCGATTTAAAAAAAATATTTTTTTTTGGATAGTTCATTTATAGAGGAAGGCTTTAGGCTATATAAGATTACGCTGCGACCAATACGAGTTGAGCAGTGATAAAAAATGTTACAAAATCGGGCGAATGAAGTCGCGGCCCACGGGTAAAAATTTTACGGCGTTATCCAAAATTAACTATTCAACTAGTAATACAAATAGTAAACAATAATCCTTAAACCAATCACCAAAGACAACGACAACCTCGTGTTAATGAGCGGTTAAATAAATAATACCGTTACTAAATACTACCTTCAAAAGGTGTACTTCCTTTGAAATGACTGAAGGTAGCCACCAATATTTATGAGTACATTGGTATGCACGCCGAGTGCAGGGCCAACGGCCGCCGCTGTCACCTAACTGTCCGTGAGGGCTTTGCATAATAAGTTATTAAATTACTATTATTATCAGTACTTACAGTTCAACAAACCAAAAATTGTAGCCGTTCTGACATAGCACCGCACCTAATTCTTAAATATTATGAAAAAAAGACTCCGACCGCGTCTGTCTATCTGTTTGTGTGTCTGTTCGAGCTAACCTCAAAAACTACTGTACGGATTTTCATGCGGTTTTCACTAATCGATAGAGTGATTCTTCCGGAAGGTTTAAGTATATAATTTGTTTCGTTTTTGTGTATATTTGCATAAAATATATTGAAATTTGTAAGAGGTGTCGTAAAAAATAAACCATTCAGGAGTTTTCAATGAAACCGCGCAAAGCCGGGGCGGGTTGCTAGTGACAAAATATATTTAATTAATGAAAATTACAAATAAATAATTTGAACACCAAAATGACGAGTCAATTATGGTTAAATACATGAAGTTAGTTCAATTACGGGTTTAATGGACATCAGCGCGTGTAATGGGTTTCACCTTGTCCCCCTCTTCCCCTCCTCCCCCTCCGCCCACACCGCTGGCAATACACCTGCACTGTGACTTGTGCTGTTACGTATTAAATAGAAAAAAAATATCCATATTTAACTATAAATCATGTAGCAGACTGTGCTATTTTTTGCAACTTTGTTCTGTCTCCCGCTTTGCTTGGGGAGGGAAACTGAAATACTTCCTACTCCTATTTGAGTAATTCGTTGCGGATCCAAAGACAGTTTAGCATGTCGCTCGGGCCCCCTGAGATCATATCAAAGGGTTTTCGTGGTTGGTTGCCGCTGTCGATCCTGGCTCAATGGCTGGTGGGAATGTTTAGTGGGCCAATTGCCCGTTTAAAAAAAGACTGTGCTATTTAACATCTCTCGTGTTAATTTAGATATGTGATTAATTAAATCGGCGACTTACGTGATATTTGAAGACGGCACGGACTGGTACGACCCGGGTGAATGTCAAAGGGTACGTCGATAGTCGGGTTGTAGCCATTAATTTACCTGACGACACCGCCATACTTAGATAATATCATAAGTCCGTCGAGATTCAAATTCAAATCACCAGAAGTTATCTCTATAATATGATACTTCTCGGACTGGTACGACCCGGGTGAATGTCAAAGGGTACGTCGATAGTCGGGTTATAGCCATTAATTTACCTAACGACACCGTAATGCTTAGATAATATCATAAATCCATCGAGATTCAATTTAAAATTCAAATCACCAGAAGTTGTTTATAATATGATACCTTATTAGTAGCGAAGGGTGCGTTTTCTTAGGGAAGCTGCAGTCGCTAGATAAGGAATGTGTATAACTGCATACAGCACAGTGCAATAAGGAAATTTTGAAGCACAGATTCAAAAGGGAAGCTCATGGTAATGGAGTTGTTTAGACGCCTCGCCACTGTGCTTCATAATAATAATTATTATTTGCAAGTGCATATTGTACAGCTACAATAATACTTATTATTACTCTATATAGCCATAACGTTCATTAGGAACATATTAGGAAGGTACCTTTAGCCTTGAATAAAAATAAGTGTGCACATTAGTTATTTAATAATGTCTATTTTTAGATGCAAGTTTTAATTTGTTCATTTTCACTTCCCTGAACATGACTAACTTTATAATTTTTAAATAACTCAAAACACAAGGAATTAACTGGTATTAAAATTTGAAAACATATGATATTTAGTAATAAGTACTCCTACTTTGAATATCACTTTGTCTGGCCTTGACTTGGGGCATCGTTATAAACAAAGAAAACTGAATTTGTTCCATAAATTCAAAGGACATAGAAAAGACATCAACGCGCATCACACTGCTACGAGAAATCTATTTGTTAAAAATGACGATTAAAAGTACTTTGTGTACATCTTCTAATAAGTATTTATTGCAAGTATGCATGCAAAATGGATTTATGTTTTATTTTCAATCATATTTGTGTAATCTAATTTTACGTTTCAATATTAGGACATTAACTTTTTTTGTGACTCGGCGCTTCTTGAAGGGAAACTCTTTACTATATTATGGTTGTGATATATTGTATTCTAGACATGTATTCTGACATGTCAGTACCTTGATAGTGTTATCTATAATGGTAGATCCGGGTCAAAGAAGACTAGTTGTTTATTGGCCGCGCGGCAGCCATTATTTTTTATCGCGCCATGTATTATTCATGCTAATATTAGTTTTTACGTTTGGTTATTGTAAGGCATACAAGTAACATGGACGCGTGTTGGACGAGTTTTGTTTTTTGTTCATAAATCAGCATTATGTTATAATAATGTGACCATAAAACACTAAGCAGCGACACGCTGACATAAATATTTGAATTATGATCTCAATTTCAGTTTGCAATAAATATTATGTAACTTGCAAATAACTTTGGCCACTTTGGTATTTATTAGGTACTTGTTTTTGCCCACGATTTAGCCTGTGTTTAGAGTTTTAGAATTCATAATACCATATGAAATCATAATCATGGTCTTCTTTATGCGATGTTTTCTAGATGGGTTTATTATTATAAAAATATAATTATAACATTTTATTTAATTTTTTTGATCATCTATATACGTTTCCTGTTGTCACGCCATAACATGAAAACGGCTGAACCGATTTGGCTGAAAATTGGTAGGGAGATACCTTAGAACCAGGAGAAGGTTTAAGGATACTTTTCATCCCGTTCCCGTCATTCCCGTGGGACGTGATTTGTTGCCGCTAAGTCGGAAAAAAAGTTCGCCGGTCAGCTAGTTTTTACTATAAAAATCTTTAAATTAAAATATACAACTAACGTAGGCTGAGGGGTTGTAATATTTCCTGTTTATCGCTGTACAAGGCCACAACATTCAATTCACTCTTTTTATAAACTAGTCGACGTGTAACATTCTAACTTGTTTCAGATTTAAATTTCCATATTACTTTGTATTCATTAACGTCATAGTTCAGAGCCGTAACACTTATGTCAGATCACTCGAATGAAAGTGTGCCGTTTTGTAGCGCTAAAATGAAGTATGTTAAATATATTGCAAAATGTTTTGTAATAGGCATATAAGTAATAGGTGAATCGAGATAACCGAACAATGATATAACGTTACGTCCGCGCGAACCCCGGGCTTCGGCTGTACTCGGTTAGATAATAATTTGTCTAATAGTATAGGTTTCCTCGTATTACGCACTGGAAGCTCACGCACGGAGCGCGCATTCGTATGATTGCCGGTTAGCATGCAACGACTAAACGGTATAAAACTGAGACGAAACAGGTGCCAATTATCCTAAACGCGCTTTCTATTTCGTGTAGGTAATACGATGTTTCTCCACGATCGCTGAAACTTGGCGATATTCAAATTTTATGCAAATGTATCATTCGAACACTGTTTCTGATTAGTACCTATTCATTAATATTCGAGATTGAATAATAATTTACCGAATCGTATTTGGGGGTCATGGAGATCGACCGTCGTGACCTTTTCGATTAAACTAATTTCGACAGAGAACCCGCAGTGAAGCATAAATACCATACGTAACGTAACCGTTTAGGATCTATAGAAGAACTTAGAAAGAGTCGTCCTTGCCGCTTGCTTAAGCGCTGACATTTCGGAGCCGCAAATGTCACGCGCGCTCACCTCACCTCTGACATTTAGCCCTCGGTGACATTTTACCTTTGACGACAAAAACCTGTAAAGCATCCTCGGTTGTGCAGAAAGACAATATTGCAAAATCTTGTTTTAATAATATTATTTATATAAGCTTTTCTTTTATGTTTTCTGTAAAACATATTATAAGTACTTGTTATATACCTATTTAATAAAAGTATAACCGTCATATAGTAAACTAGCGTTTGCCCGCAATTTCGTCCGCGTGGAATATTTTATGATAACGTATACCTGATTCTCCCAATTTTAAAACGTTTTTTTATCACTGCACCACTCGTATTGATCTTAGCGTGATGTTTTATAGCCTTTCTTGATAAATAGACTATCCAACAGTAAAATATTTTCGTAATACCTCGATCCTCAGAATCCCAGACATAATGGATTTTTAATTGTTATGCTACTGCCGGCTGCCGCTTGGGGGTTTCAGACCTAATCAGAACTAATGTTCCTGAGAATAGCGCGTTCAACCAACCATACTCTTTAGGTTTATAATATTAGTATAGCTGTATTCGAAAGTATGCTTTACGTTATTCCAAAAATCTAGCTTTATAATATGAACTGATGGAGATAGAGCTTTTAATTGTTATGCTACAGCCGGCTGCCGTCAGAAGTCAGAACTAATCAGAACTAATGTTCCTAAGAATAGCGCGTTTAATCAAACATACCCTTTAGCTTTATAATATTAGTATAGCTGTATTCGAAAGTGCTTTACGTTATTCCTTTGTTGCAGTGGTCGAGGGGCACCGATGGCGACGACAAGCGGAAGAGTCCGCTAAGAAAGACGACAGCTTGGAGCAGGAGCTGTGCAAGGACAAGGACGCCGGCGAGTGGTTCCGCCTGGTCGCCGGCGAGGGCGACAACTGTCGCGACGTTATCCAGTGCACCGCCTCAGTATGTACAAACACGTCGCTACTACTTTTACATTCTTCTCCTTTGGACTAGCCAATGTTATCCGCACCAATGTCATGCGATCATCGCACAGGAATTCCTCACAATTATATTGTTAATCACGCTGCGCAGGCCGCATTCCGCTCGCCGAGGTAAACGGTCGTCCTGGAAAACATTGGCTGTTTGCGTTTACTTATCGGCTTACAAAAACCTAAGATTCGTTGTTTATTCGTGAGGACTGTTTAATCAGTTTGATTTAACATGCAATATTTTATTGTAGTTTCATAATGTAATTGGCAATTAAAAAGACCTCAAGGAATGGATATAATGTGTACTTATTTACATTACACGTAATGGATATTTCAATTTTCAAAATAATGTTTTGTTCATCGGAGTTTCAATATTTTAATGGAGCGTTTTTTAACAGGGCATCCAAGCTATCCGTTGTCCTGCCGGTCTATATTTCGACATCGAAAAGCAGACATGTGACTGGAAAGATGCAGTCAAGAACTGCAAGCTAAAAAACAAGGAACGCAAGATCAAGCCTCTGTTGTACACGGAGGAACCCCTTTGCCAAGATGGATTCCTCGCCTGCGGGGACTCGTCTTGTATCGAGCGAGGTCTTTTCTGTAACGGCGAAAAAGACTGTGCCGACGGTTCCGACGAAAACTCCTGTGGTATGTATTTCGTCAATTCGTAAACGTATCAGCTTTTCCAACCTGCTAAGCGCAAAAGCGCTCAGTGAAAATGAGTTTTGAGAAAGAAGTTTTGTGAATATAGTATCCTTTTAGATAGATAAAGAAAACGTGTATATGTTTTAAAAAAGACGCCATTTTACTTAGGGTGAGTTGCACGAACTTACGTTAACTATAACTAAAAGTCAAACTATCCAACAAATTCTGTGGTCAATGTAGTTACAGATAACTATAACTACATCGTTGGTGCAACTCACCCTTAGTTCATTGTATCCGATTTTTTAAAATTATCCGATATCAAAAAATCTAATTTTCGTTTTTTTTCTACTTTACGCTTGACAGGGCAGTATCCCATTAGACCTTCACTGAACTTGATCGGCTAGATTTACAAACATAAAACTAGCTCACGATGCGTGACGAACGGCCTGCCTTAAATACCAATCACTTGGCCTAAAACAACATCTCAACGCGGTGTTGCAATAAGCTTTCAGCAATTCCATCTGCGCATAACATTAGGAAAACATATCGTGACTCGACAGACCTTCAGCAATTTCTCCGGCTATCTAACTTTCTTATCGTTTTGAATGCTATGCATGATATATCACTCAGTATTCAAGTAGCACTTTGATTCTATTCATTTTGCAAACAAATTAACTTTTGTATTCAAGTTAAACACCTGAGCAGAATATTATGTTACCAGTCTCGTCTACATCGTTAAGTAGTTATGTTTTTTCCTTTATCTAGACCGTAATATAAGAAATTATTACATTAGCTGTGACTCAGTTCACACGAGACTGGGAGTGTGTCGTAACGCATCACTTATCTTATCTCTCCTACCTCTTGCATTATGATTTATGAATTAATCACCATCATTGTTTTTCAGCTGCTTATTATTAATCACTATCATTTGTTACTGCATAGCTACTTCAGCAGTCCAAATACTATTAATTATTCATTATGTAACAATTATTTAAAGGTCTCATAATGCCTACGCTCCTTGAAGTCCCTGACTCAGTTTCTTTCACATAAATATGAATTTAAAGGCTTCATTCAGAAGGCATTTTAGATATTATGCAAATAAATTCGGTCAAAATAAACATTCTTGCCAATCGTAAATAATTTGCGTTACAGTTGCATATATTATAATATTATGTTATGCCAATTGCACAATTAACAAGTATTACCACCTAAATAGTTGTTACGAATTTGTTTCATTATGAAAAAGTGAAATCAAAATGGGCGCCGTCCACTAACTCGCGAGATTTGATCGAGCGAAAGTAACCATACCCGTTCCGTGTTGTTGTAAAGTGACGCGTCGTGTCTTCGTACCACACACGTGTAAGAGAAACTAGGAGGTACTGGCTCGCGGCTAACGGACCTTCGCTTGTTACAGATATCGATAACGACCCCAACAGGGCCCCGCCCTGTGACACGTCGCAGTGCGTGTTGCCCGACTGCTTCTGTTCCGAGGACGGTACCGTGATCCCCGGCGACCTTCCCACCAAAGACGTGCCTCAGATGATCACGATCACCTTCGACGACGCCATCAACAACAACAACATCGAGCTGTACAAAGAAATTTTCAACGGAAAACGCAAAAACCCGAACGGTTGTGACATCAAGGCCACATACTTTATTTCGCACAAGTACACGAATTATTCAGCCGTGCAAGAAACTCACAGAAAGGGACACGAAATTGCTGTTCACTCTATTACGTAAGTAGTCAATTTGGCAATAAAACCGCTATCAAATATCCTTACAGCGTGATAGCAGCGGTATACGAATATTACATACGTTTACACTTATTTAACTACAACAAATTATGCATTTCTATGTCTATTATAAAATGAAAATGATAGTGATAAAATAATACGAACATTGCTACATGTTTCCATAAAAAATATATGATATAGAGCTTTTGCCCGCGACTTCGTCCGCGCATAATAATTTCTTTTGGAAAGTGCAAAA
>DWAK01000099.1:0-14356 GCA_018230145.1 Lepidochrysops patricia
GGTCCGACTGCTGCATGATTGGTTATTTTTGACATGACATTGAGAGATATATCATCATTCACCAATCACATCACAGTTAGACCTCACGCCTACGTATTGCCTCAGCTTAAGGGCCTATTTTAATGAGGGCTTCAGTCAACGCGCTTTTTTATTTCAATATATATAAAATCCGTCTTGACTACAGCCCCAAGTGTTTTGGCTGTATTTGAAGTCAAAGTGATAATAGATGTCTAATGCTGGCTAATGCCCCAGACACTTCAGGTGTTTTTGTAGTCAACGACTAACAAACGCCCCATTGTCCGCAGTGCAAACAGTGTGGCAAGTGCTTCAAGCGGTCGAGCACGCTGTCCACACACCTCCTGATCCACTCGGACACACGGCCCTACCCCTGTCAGTACTGCGGCAAGCGGTTCCACCAGAAGTCTGACATGAAAAAACACACATACATACATACTGGTGAGTTTTATTAATAGACTTACTTTTGCCCTTTACTTTTAGAATACGCAAAATTTTACGATGACACGGTCGGTTACTGTTCCACTTGTGTTGATCTTAGCGTGATGTTTTATAGCCTACAGCCTTATTCGATAAATGCGCTATCCAACACTGAGGGAATTTTTCAAATCGGACCAGTAGCAAACAAACTCTTCAGCTTAATAAAAATGAAAGCAAAAAGATTATCACTGAGCGTTAGGGATTTTAATCTAACTGAATTAGCCAGTTCTATAATCAACAGTATTAAATTTTCAGTTCTATTTTCAAATGTGTTTCTACTTCAAAAAACTAAAATCAATTAATTGTTAATGTTAAATGTTACAACTAACACCTAGTCATCAAATTATTCGTATAACACTTTTAACAAAAATACATAACAATGAAACACACGCTATTAACTGATTTAAATATAAGTGAATCTTGTAACGCCACAAATGACAGTGTGAGTTTGTAAAGTTCCCAAGTGTGAACTAAATGGAGCCAATTTCGTTGTAACTTCGTTGACACTCTATTATTTCGCCTCGTAACCAATTATACTTTGATAAGTAAATTACAGTGTCGCCAGCAAACTTCTACTGCCTACAAATGCTATCATGGAATGAAAATTATTTTCTTTTGAACGAATTATTATCTATGAGTCGAGTTCCGATATTTTAAATGGGTAATTAGGTCGCTTTGTGCTTCTTTTGTTATATTAATCGCTTTCAAATGATAAAAATAATTAATCGTCGTATTGAACGCGTCCTTTTGTTTATCCACTGTTCGGAAAAGGCGTGCAAGGTGTACCTACACGTTTGCGAAATACCTAGGTTATGGCAAAAACGTTTACAGAGAAAACAAAAAACCGCACCAACAATTTTATCTTTTATCTTATACAGACGTGGAAAAAACAAATTACTGTAAGCCGAAGTATAGTATCACTCGAAGCTAAAAACGGTGGACATATTTGTCTCGCCGCATGTCGTCACGTCTGCGCGGGCGCAGCGCGTCTGCCGATGATTTACTGTAACCATACATGGCGGCCGAAGTGCATCATCGCATCATCATCAATATTCCGAAATGCGGTCCGGCCGGCAATTAGCCTTCCTAGACCTTCTAGTAATGATCGCGCGAACAATGAGGCGGATCCTGTTTGCGATGCAAAAACTACTTGTATCCATAATCCACTCTCCTTACTGACACACTGACTCTATGATGGAGCTCGTCTGCTAACTGGTATCGATTGAAACTTCGTTTTAATACAAATACAAAAAAACTTCTGTAATACAAAGAGATACTTCGTACATTATATTACATATTTGACTAGCTGACCCGGCGAACTTTGTTCCGCCTTAGAGGCAATAAATGAGCAGATTTTTAAAGGGTGCGTTTTTTATACCACGTCCCACGGGAACGACGGGACCAGGATGAAAGGTATCTTAAGTCCTTCTCCTGGTTCTTAGCTACCTCCCTACCAATGTTCAGTCAAATCGGTTCAACCATCCTTGAGATATAAATAGTGTAACTAACACGACTTTCTTTTATACTTATATGTTAAATGTATTACATAGAATGTAATTATTATTATTAATGAACAGAGATAGACGATTTCAGTTTTGATTTTTGGTAAACTGCGATCAAACTAACTTCTAATTCCAATCTTACAATTTCATTTAAAATTAAGTCATAAAAGCCTATCAGCTTTTTCAGTCAAATCAATTCACACTGAAACTAAAATGTTACTTGACATTACGATTTCGCATATTTTGCCTCATGACTGTCGTCGCGCATTGCCTCTCCACGTTTCGCTGTGATTTGAACATTGTAACCGCTCGGCCACAGCCCAACAAAGTCGCGAAATAAGCGGATAATTCGCGCCGCTCAGGAAAAGAGAACGATCCACAACTCCATACATTTGTAGTGCGTTCTCTTTTTCTTAGTTACGCGAATTAAACTGCTTATTTCGCGGCTTACACTTTGGTTTCCTAGGAAAGCGGTCCAGTAATATAGCGTTGCCATAGTCTACAGAGCGGTAACTGACACCGTAACGTCAAATTTTTTTCATAGAAAATGTTTTAGTTACATCAATCAACGTTTTCTACCGCCGCTATTAATGACGGCACCGCTCCTAGGAAACCAATGCTTTATTGTTGACAGATTTTACAGCGACCTACTACAGCAAGACTCTAGAAAGCTATCCCCCTATTACGCGCCGTAAACACTGGGATTAGTATCGTCGTCTTAGGCTAAGAACTCACGGCGCTTTTTCTCCCGCGCCCGCCGCGGTTGCGGGCCGCAGCCTTTAAAGAATACAGATATCCATATAAAAAATTAAATCAAAACTCACGACGCCCGCAAGGCTTGCGTTGTTTGGCGGGAGTAGAATCGTGCGAGCGGCGCGTCACCCGCAGCCTCGGCAGTTTGCGCTCGCAACCTCTGCGATAGTTTGGCGCGTGATTTGTATAGAAATCGAACACAACGGCCCGTCCTGCCCGCAAGCTTGGCGGACGAAAACCGCGACCGTGGTGGGCGCGAGACAAAACCGCGTCGTGTGTTCTTAGCGTTAAGGGGTTAATAAGGCCCACACGATGAATATTAAAGGCCCAATGACACACTCGCACGCCGCAGCCCGCAATTAACGTTGTTACCGAAGCGCTAAATGATAGTGTGCCAAGTTAATTATTACCGATTTGTTATTCCATAACGCAAACAAAACAAAATCATTCTCATTTAATATGCAACTCGTACTGTCCGTTAGCTAACTATGTACAGTCGCGTACATATTTCCCAGTTATAAGTACCATAAGCAATACACTTTTGACCGCGACTATACAATGTAGGTACATACCTATTTGAGGGAACCTAGCTGAATTGTTCCTAATAGGATTATGAACTTTTGCTGATTATTGTAATAGATAAGTAGATGTAATTTTAATATAATTAGTTTACATAATATAGTAATAGATCATTATCCTTCCTTATACATATTATAAAACAAATTCCCCGGTCGCGTCTGTCCGTCTGTCTGTTCGCAATAACTCAAAAACTACTGCACGGATTTATGGTTTCCACAAATCGATTAGCTCATTCCTCCGGATGGTTTGTGTATAATTTGTTTAGTTTTTTGTGTATATTTTAATAAAATATATTTAAATTTGTAAGAGGTTTATACGACAACTCTTACAAATTTCAATTTTGCGTGTTTTCGTATAAATTTCAATATATAGCCGTGCCAGCCGGGGCAGGCTGCTAGAAATGATACATAATTAATAATACCGATTTCGTTGTTTCAGGTGAAAAACCTCACAAGTGCGTGGTCTGCTCGAAAGCGTTCAGCCAAAGCTCGAACTTGATAACGCATATGCGCAAACACACCGGCTACAAACCGTTCTCGTGCGGACTTTGCGATAAGGCTTTCCAGCGTAAGGTCGACCTTCGCCGCCACCGCGAGTCTCAGCACGCTGATGTGATGAGCTCCACCGGCCTCACCCAGAGGTACCGATACTACGGCGAGGACTCGAACCCGCACCCCACTAATTAATTTCTTAGATAGACGTGCCTTAAGTAGCTACGTACTTATATTTGTAATTCATTTTTTCATAAAAATTTGCAAGCATAAAAAATGATGTTACTAAGCTTTAAAGCCCGGTTAAACTACCAACTAAAACCGGGCAACGTGCTTTGACCGACGTTAGCTGTGTATTTGCAAAATGTGTTGTGAAATAAATAAATTATTAATGTGATTATGTGATGATTACCTACTTGTCAATAACCAGTTAAAAAAATGTTGTGAAATTTTCTAAAAAAGATGTGGAATGTATATTAGTTAAATAAATATAGCCAAAGATTTATGCACTTGTATTTAAAATATTATCTTTTACCTTTATTATAGACATTTAAAATGTTCTGAGTGTGTATTAGATAAGTAAGATTATATTGTATATTGTATGTGTTTTCGCATAGGTGTGTACAACAACAAACTTCATAGTTTTTATCTATACATTTATGTAAGTCAAAAATGTATATTTTGTACAAAATTTACCGCATTTAAGGCCAATAAGGGCCTATTCGATATCCGTCCTTTAGATATAGCTATTACTTGTAAGATATTTTTGAAACCTTATTCTACGCCTACCAATAACTAAAAGTAGAAAAAGGTAGAGTTTAGAAGATGTCCTATTTTTTTTACTGTAATAATAATAATCATTAACGTCTTCATTTACAAAGATCACATTTTAGTTAATAAGATTTGAATCTCATACAACGTGATTTTAAAACTGACTTTAAAATGGAATTTTTAAGTACTTACCTACTATTACCACGTAGCTAGTAGAGATTTCTGTGAATGTTGTCTTTTTTTACTTTCTTGTATTATTTAAATAAGTCTATGAATGTAGATAGGTACTTTTAAGAAATTTAATGTGAATATATCTGCTTGTGGCCTTTCGCGCAGATCGAATCTACTCTCAGCAGCCTGGCTGGCTTGGTTCTTTTATCTATACTTAGATCATGCAGATGTAAAATTAGATTTGTTGAACAACGATTCCTATTATTTGTACATAGGAACGACACTTGAATCTTGCTCGCTATAATAGATCATTGGGTACTGGTCTTAAGAGGAGTTAAACGCGATAAGTATAGCATTAAAATGCTTAGGTACTTCACAAACGTATGAATGTTAAATATCTTTCTAGTCAAATTGCGTCGATGAACATAATATCTTCTAATTATTATTATCTACTTTTTCTCTTTTATCATCATTGTCTCTGATCCGCAAATGAACAGTTAAGTAGCTGCAATATCGCCTTTGACTTCCTCTCAAAATATCTATACCAAAGGGAAGTGTCTTTTAGTCGAGTGCGAAACGCTTTATTTATTTTATTTACTTTTAGTATCTAGTTTAAGTTTGCAATTATCTAGCAACTTTACATTTAGGGCACAAGTTTATGTATGAATTAAAATTTACTATGACTACATTAGATTATCACTTACCAGTAATTGATTACCAGGAACTTTTACCAAGATTGGAAGTCGTTTACCAGCTTGTTACCATCTACTCTACAACAGTATAAATAATACGTACAGTAGACCATCTTCATATCACACATAAGTGTAAAAACTCCGTGTTGAGTTAGTTTGACTTCAAGGAAACTGGCAAGGCTGATTAACTACACTGTACTTTATTCATACTGTGACTCTACCTTCGGGTAGACGTTTTGTTACCATTTTACAACGGAAAATGAAAACGAAAACTTTCAATTTAGGTACTTTTTTGTAATATGATATCAATGTAAATGCATTTTTAGTTACGGCTATTAAACTACCGTCGACATCAGAGGCTAGTTCCATTAAAGACTTTTTAGACGTACCTAATGCATTTAATTTTACTATGGATCCCAAACGGTGCAAATAGCCAAATAACAATAATAATATATCGATTGGTTATTTAAAAAAGATACCAAATTGTAAATGCAAAATTATCTATTAATTGTCTTTCATTACCTTCTATGGATAACGACTGTAGTAGGTATAGGTTAGGTATATAATACGTGTTCAAATATGATAAGAAGTAGGAAAGAACTCTCACAGTTCTTGTCACTACGCATATGTAGAAGCAGTAAATCCAAACAAGACTTTGCATTTTTGTAGGCTAGGGGTAATGGAAGCCAAGAGGAATGTAGAAGCATAGCTGTGACATTCTCCAAATTTACTAAAAATAAACATAGATGAAAGATCTCCGCGCGCTACTACTAGATTGAACTCTATGAAAAATGAAAGATTCCTAAATGCGGCAACTTAATATTGAAGTGTATAAAAATTTTACTTCAGGCTTTTGAGGTTGAGTATGGCGTGTACGCCGAATTTGGCGTACTAAAAGTTGCCGCCTTTTTTTATTACATTGACGGTATCTTGTCATAAGATTAGGAAAACTTTAAAAAGCTGGTCGCTGAAGATTAAAATGTTTTTACGCGGTTCTTTTTTTACGTGCTACTTTCACACTTAAACCACTTTTTTTAAATCCAAGAAAAGTGGCGACAGTCAGTTTGCCTCTGTATTCCTTGTTTTATTTTGATGGGACCTTGCATGCATATTACCTATGTATCATACACGTGCAATTCGAAACGGCTAGAACACCAAAGAACTACCTATACCGCAAGTCAAGTTATAATAATTTTGTAAGTATTAGCAACTATGCTATTATATTGGATATATCGATTATAAAAAGGGGTCGCCTGCCTACACCAATAATTATAGTTTTTTTTCTGAATAAGACTTCTATGTTCTGTATCAACTTAATAACCAACGTATAGTAAATTTTGTAGTACCGTAAATCAATCGATAAACATATCTATATCTACCAATTATATGCTAAATAATTGTGTCTTAATATCATTGTAATATCATTATTGTTAGTGCATTGATACCCTACACACGTTGTATTTTTATTGTAAGTATGTGCTAAGAAGGAACATTAAAAATGTTTATGAACAAAAATTGTGTTATTATCTACCTATTTAATATTCATACATAGCTATGTGATATGTTAATATGAACTCTAATGTGAAAAATGCTGATATAAAATGCATAACAGAAGCTTTCCCTCAAAACATCACGCAAATCAGCTAGAAATGTGTTTGTCACTAGCTGGATGATCATTGACCAACCATTAGGATCAAATCACATCACAATCAATGTATAGTCACGGAACTAATAAATATTTTGTACAGTTGAACTAAGAAAATTCCGATAGGTACTGTGAAAAATTAGTTAAATATTTTATTATCACACTCCATCTTACTTGTCAGATAATTAAGCTGACCCAATGGGAATCGAACACACACACTCTCGAGTTACCTATAGTGTCAAGCAAGCACTGGGCTAGTGGGGTTCTAACTTCTGAACTATTTTCTAACAAAATGAAGCAAAGGGTAATAATAATAATAAGGATAGGTAATGAAAAGCAATTACGAAAGCCCTCCACATTGTCACCTCGGCTCAATCTTCACACGAACATTCTGTCAAATAACATAGGAGGTCATTACCTATCTATAAAGGTTACGCACATTACTACAATGCGCCATTACGCGCTTGTAAAATAACTGTTAAGTAGGGAATTAGATACATACAATGCGAATAAGTTGAAAAGATATTTGCTTGTTTTATTTACTTATGAGCAGCTTTACTTTTAAGCAGACAAAATACACAAAGGTTTGTCTGTACATCTGTCATGAAAACTTAAGGTACATATGTAAAAACTGCACAGTTCTGTAACATACACGCTTAGGTTTACCTGCACAGTGTGTATATGGTCTGCTTTAGAGTTGTACCTTAGTTGAGGTATAGTAGGTATTTATTTCATTTATCTAATGACATTCGTGCAAACGAGCTAGCCACTGACTACATTAAGCCACATAGCTCGTCAAATTAAAACAAAAACTTTGACGTTAATACAACACTGGTCTAGCCTAGTATACAACACCCTTATCGTGGTTCATTTCATTTGTAGTAATGTAGTAATGAAATCAAAATAATGTTCGCGTGTCATTCATCTATTCGCTTTGAAGCAATCTATTTTTACGTGTCTATTAATTTTATTGGTAAGGTACTAGGTAGGTACTTAAGATTGAAAATAACATTGTAGCTGTCCTGATAACGATCAGTGGATTGTCCCTTAATTAAAAGAAGGTACCTACTTCACGTCCAGCTATCGTAGGTACCTAATAGTTTTATGAGTAGGTAATCTTAGCTTAGGTTTCTCAAAGTTTCTCGTATTTTGTCTACTAACCAATTTGTAGATAGATACATAATTTATATTACCTAGGTTTATATAGTATTCAGTTGTAAGTACATAAATAGATCGCACATAACACATTCCAGACTTTGTATAAGTAGTATAAGATCTGAGCCAATAAATATATTTAAAACCTTTTAATGTTTTATGTTTAAGTTTGACCTTCTTTTACGTGTGTGTGTACATAACAATAAATTTTAAATAAGTTGTAGACTGTGTATTCTGAAATGATTACTCAGCCATAGTAGGGTTTCAACTCTACAATTATGTAAGGTATTAAGGTCCAACATTAAACTGGTAGTACACTACGTCGTACATTTACGATTTTCTAATACTGCTTATCTTTATAAGTAACTAGGTTACAAGGAATTGAAACCATACAAAGAACTGCAAGTGCATTTTAAAAATCCTTAATGAGATTTTAAACTTGTGCATTAAAACTTAAAGGGCATCATAGCTTATGTAGGTACTATCGAATATCGATAAAGTTGGTGCTCAACTTGCTGGGTCGGCGTCGATCCCTTTTTTTCTTTTTCTTATGTACCTACCCTCAATTTGCGGATACCTATTACTTACTCAGTATAAGCCAATGAAAACAGACGTAATAAGTAAAAAAAAGTCGGTTAATAAAGTCGAACAAGGGCGCGGAATTTATATTATAGGGTGTACATTTTATAATATTATTAATATCTTCATAATTGTTTTTCGTAATGTGTAGTTCCCTTCCTCACGTGTGCGTTAGACGGAATTAAAGATTTTGACATTGACGTTTGAAATAAATTTTGACATTTATCTCTGTCTTTACCTACTCTTTACCGGTGAAATGTCATTGGTAAATGGTACTTGTATTTTATTGATAGATTATTTATTTTTAAAACGTAGTTTATTACCACGTTAAATATATATATTATTACAAAATGGAAACCAAAGTAGCAGTTGTGACTGGTGGTAACAAGGGAATAGGATTCGAAATAGTCAAAGGATTGTGTAAAGGGTTCGATGGTGCCGTGTACCTCACAGCTAGAAACGAAGAAAGAGGACAACAGGCGATCAAAAAGTTGGAAGCCTTAGGTTTTAGACCACATTTCCATTTACTAGATGTTACGAGTGAGGCTAGTATACAAAAGTTTTCTTCTTATATTTCTACTCACTATTCGGGAATCAATATTTTAGTAAACAATGCAGGTATTCTCGATTTTGATAAGTCCGTTTCAAGTTACGAAGATGCAAAGAAGCTTATAGATACAAATTTTTACAGTTTGCTTACTGTTTCAAAGATATTGTATCCTTTGCTTCACAATGATGCTCGTATAATAAACATCAGTAGCGATTGGGGTCTTCTGTCTAATATACGGAAACAAACATGGTTGGATACTCTGGCGAAAGATGATTTAACTGTCAAGGAAATACTTGATTTTGTTGAAGACTTCTTGCATGCAGCTAAAAGTGGAAAGAACTCTTTCGTTTCATTCGCTGGATCATTTGGTGATTATAAAGTGTCAAAAGTGGCAATGTCTGCTCTCACATTTGTACAGCAGAGACAATTTACTGAACAGGGTAAAGACATATCTATAAACTGTGTACATCCCGGTTTTGTAAAGAGTGATATGACAAAAGGAATGGGTGACTTTTCCACTGAGCGCGGTGCCAGAGCGCCACTGTACTTGGCCTTGGAGGCACTGCAGTCACAGAAAGGCACATTTGTTTGGCACGACTGCCATCAAGTTAACTGGGATGATTAAGTGTTATGTTTTTATGATTTTATTAGAACTGTGATAATTTCAAGTGTCACATGCACTTAAAATATATGTTTTATTCAGTTATAAGAGTTTTAGTAATTTTTTCATCCCATCATTCACAATTAATTTCTTATTTCCATCTAATCCATTATTTAGTTATATGAGTACCTCGTCTAAAAAACATAATATGTGGATCTTCCACTTTCAAGTAGATAATGTTAGTGCCTACTACTAGTAACATAACCTGTTCATTTTCAATTATTTTTTTATTTCAATAATAAGCTATGAAGAAAAATTGGGAGTCAAATTATAAGAAAAGTTTATAAAAAATTATATTTAATTAAATAAATGACAAAAAAGTCAACATTATTCTATCGAGATTTGATAATTGTTTTCAAATGATTTTTATTCTATTTACATAAAACCTAATATTACTTTGCTCAAGCCACTCACGAAACATAACCAGAAGCATACTGAAATTTGAAATTAGTCAATCTTAACTGCAGCATAAATTTTTTTGATAAATGTGTATGCTGCAAAGAATCCAATTGTTCCAGTTAAAAGCCAAAATGTGAGAACCATAAGACCTGAAACAATATATTTGTTTAAGTATATGTTTACATAATATTTTACAGATTTTTTATTTCTACACTTACTTTATAGTAATAGTAATGACAGACATTTTTAAAGATTTCATAAAAGAGAGAGAGAGATAAAGAATCTTTCATTTTTGTAAAATAATGTATTAATAAAAATTAATTCCTATTTCCAATCTTGGGAAGTTTTCTTTCTTAAGAAAGGATTATTACTTTTTTTTTATTATAATAAATCATACCTGTATATCCAATATACAGCAAGGTTGGTATAAACTCTGTAATATCGAGTTTTGTGAAAAAATAAAATACTGAGTATATCAAGATGTACACGGCCGAACCTCCAGATATAATAAAACTTTTCCACCACCAATGGTAGTCCTATAAGAATACAAAGTGATTAATTGCTTAATTTTTTTGGTTAACATAACTATATTAATATGATTGGCATACAATGCAATTAATTCAAAAACACTTATTTTGAATTTTCTGATTTTTCTGATTCTGAGCATAGGAAGTATAAAAGTAATATTCTCTGAAAGCATGTTGCACCAATTTAGATGTAATTTTATTAGTAGTACCCACCTCTCCACAAAGTTGGAAGTACACCATAACAATCGAAATCTGTGACACTGAGACAACTAGTATACAAAATACCAAGAATAGGAATCCAAATAGATAGTAAAATTGATTTTCCCACAGTGCATTAAAAATGAAGAATAATTCTATAAATACAGCTCCAAAAGGCAAAATGCCCGCCATTAAAATGCTGTAAAAAAAACATAATTAACTATAAGTCATTAATCATTATGTGTATATAATATGTATCTTATACAAATTACAGTATTTTTATTTTTTACAGCATTTATTTCCACTGTATTTAAAAATATTAAAACTTTACTAATGTGAAATTAGAAGCTTATATTAAATTACTTCATAACATTTTTGGGCATAAAGTACAAAATATGTATTTGAGAGGCTTACCATATAAATGTATTCATATACCACACTTGCTCAGGTACTTTTCTGGGAATGAAATTTGTGCGAACTGGGTGTTGGAAAGGTTGTTTGCGACATCCAAAGTAATAACCCATGTATACCAAAGGCAAAGAAATGCAAAACCATAGACACAACAGAGCCATCATGGTCGAAAATGGAACAGCTCCACTGGAATGTTTGCCCATTATAAAAAAGTTTAAAAAGAAACAAGTCCCAAACACTATAGCTGGATACAGTGTTGCAGTTACAAAGGCTGCTTGCTTCCAATTCTTGCCTTTCATTGTATTGTATAATCTTGCCGAATAATATCCAGCTATGAGGCCCATAAAAACATACAAGAAAATAGCCGCTGTCATTAGTGCTCCTCTGCTGGCTGGTGACAGCATACCCAGCATAGCAATAACTGAAAAAAATTGTATTAGGCAACAGTTATATTATGTTAAGTGTTTAATTGATCACAAAAAAAATTATTGATATTTCTATAATTTTTAGTTTTCTGTTAGTCTAAATACTCACATATTGTTATAAGGGCCATCAAAAATACTTGCATACCACTACCAATAACAGCAGCAAATAACATTCTTTTTGGTGGTGGCCTGAACACATCACCATGGACTAATTTCCAACCTGTTTCTTCAATCATATCCTCTATGTTATCATCAGAATTATACCTAGCAATATCTTGTCTCAGTGTTCTTATCATAATCATGGTTAATATACCTAAAATTTTATAAACAATATAACACAACTGCATGAAATTAGATAAAGCTATAGATGATGTTAAAGCTTGTCATCACCTGATAAGAAGAATAAAACCACTATAGAATTAATAATCGAGAACCAGTGTATCTGAACATTCTTCATTCCTAAGTAAATATCCCATCTTGAAGCCCATTCTATATCAGACTCTCCCCACTCAACAGAGTATGTGAAAAACAGTTTGGTGCCGGTTTCTTCATTTACTAGTTGTGGTTTAGCTTCAGATGGAAATTGACAGGAGTCATCTATAAACTTCAAATCATCCCTTTCTATAGAATGTGTTTCAACTTCAAACCCTACTACTCTATAAGATTCACTGCAAAAAAAAAAACAAACATAGGTACATAAAATTCTCATGCATAGTTATTATTATATTAAGAGAACAATACCTATTGGGATTCAAGTAAAGGTTTAGTAAAACTTATTTTAAAGTAGGTGATTTAAAAAATATTCTTTAACCCTTTAAGCACTAAGGTCGGAATAATCCGACAAATATTTTCATGCCCATTTCGCCAAGGTCGGGATATCAAGAGAATTGGTTGTTGATAAATACTTACTGGCTGTGCTTATGGTACTTCAACAGAAGTTTCAAATGGTTATTAATGTATGCTTTGCCTTTTGACATGAACCCTAGTCGATATCCCTGTTCAATAGTCCTCTCAGTATCAGAGTTCATTATTCTTGTAGCTACAGGCAAGTTGTCTATTAATCTGAAATATTATTTTCACTATGATAAATAACACAGATTGTATTCAAATGTATATACAAATCAGGAATTAAATTCAAAATTTCAAAAATAAATATTCACCAGTATAATATACCAGTAAAAACACACACTGATTGCATGTTTTGAGATTTAAAAGTAAAATTCAACATAAAGGGTAGGTAAACTATGTATGTGAACACCATTAAGAATTTTAAACAAATATTAAATGTCTAAAGTTACTTACAAATGCACATAATACTCATGTTCAATACGGCTAGCCACTTTTTCAGATTCTTCTACACTCCAGTTAATAGGTTCATTTTTCTTATGGCACAAAAGTTTACATTTAATATTTTCAGCCATATTAACTTCATAGGGAGTATTGACTATACGATCGCCACGCAGAACTTCGCCCAAATTTTCTGATTTATATAAAATTGTACCATTCTTAGGTAAGCAAAGTGGCAAAGAATAGTATTCATATGGTAACTGTGTATGGATGGATGTCATTTTAACTGCTCTGACTTCAATTCTCTGACCCTTTTTAAATTCAACTGGAGCGACGCCGGGTACGTAAAAGCCATCGCAAAAAATAATAAGGCTTGCTAAATATATCAACAATTTCAGTGGTATCTGAAAATTATCAATGGATAGCTCTATTATATGACAATACCAAAATACATATTTGACTTGGGATAATCATACTTACTGAAAACATATTCACAATTATTTGATATTTTATTTCTGTTTATTTATTATTATAATTTTCGTAGACTCAAAGACAAATTCATTTTTGAGGCTACGGATTTTTGACAAAATTCAAGCTGTTTCATGTTTGATGTCTTTGTCAAAGTGCTGTCAAGTGCCAAATGTCACTGAGTGCTTTACATTTAGCAACACAACTCGATACAAAGTTGAGTTGTGCAGTGTGCTACACATTGTATTGCTTTGTGTCTATTATGGCTACATAATATTATCATAATTCATAAATGGGATAATGTGTATATATAAATAGAATCCTTGAGTGGTACACAAAACAACACAACTCGACACAAAGCCAACTTGTGTCGATAAATGGAAAGCACTTATTAGTAGTTGTCTTTATAAATTTAAAGTTAAGAACTCACGGCGCGTTTTTATCCGCGTTTCGGGCCCGCAGCCTATGAAGAATATAGATATTAGATATCCATATAAAAATAAAATCAAAACTCACTGTAACGTGGTTTTCGACCGCAAGGTTTGCGGTTTTTTTGCGGTAGTAGAATCGTGCGAGCCGTGCGTCACCCGCAGCGTC
>DWAK01000100.1:0-14352 GCA_018230145.1 Lepidochrysops patricia
AAGATTTGTCAAGCTATATTTCTATTTCGACATTTGGGTTCGGCAAATTGTTTATTTTTCTTAAAGCCTCGCAGCAATCTAAATTGGAGTAACGACGCCTTTCCCGTTGTATGATTTGGGGCTTCATTTAACTTTTGGGTAGGTACCTTTCTTTGGAATTAGCGACTTCAGTAGCATGATGGCGGCCTCGTCGCACGCCCACGCGTGCATCTTGCGGTAGGAATCTCGACCCTTCTCCGTCAACTTGTCCCACGGCTTGGGCTTGGAAAGTAATTCTGATACCGTTCCTTGGGATAATCCTAGCACATATTTAGCGAATAGTCTCTGTCCGATGTTATGCACCGAGAGCAGCTCGCGAACCCGTCGGCTTATGTGCAACGTGTCCAAGTTTGAATTGGCATATTTGTCCATATTGTATCTGAGCATCTCTTGCAAGCGCGCTTCCATTGGATCTCCTTTGGGTATGAGCGAATCTCCCAGTCGACCGACGAGAGCGCCGGGCGGGAGGGGGCCCATGTCCTCGGCGAATCTGTAGGGCCTGTGCTCCTCGAAGCGGTAGGGACTCGGCGGCGGGAGCGGCAGCGGTAGCGGGCCGTTGTTGTTGTGGTGCGTCGTGTTGTTGTTGAGGGGAGGCGGCGTGCTCGCCCATTCCTCGCCACCTGCGGTGAGAACACTGTTACGTAGGAACACGAGGAGGTTGGACTGAGGTACGGGGGGTGGGGTACACGCGCGCCCGTAAGCGTTCGGCGTACGAAATGTTGTGTCGGCGTGTTTTATTTATCATCGTCATTCAGTTTGTGGCGATTTCGCGTCCGTGATCGGCATAGCGGAGGTATGGGAAAGTCCTCCGTACTCCGGACGTCTACGAACGTGGTGATCACGTAACCACACGCATTCACCCGACCTGACTCTATCGCTTCGTAGACTCAGGTCGGCTGTGTAAGTAGGTCTGGTCCGGTACGTACCTTGGTCTCGCCTCTCGGTGCTTCGTTCGCGTTCGGCGGAGTCTCTTTCTTCCCGAAGGGAGGGCGCAGACGGCGACCGAATGGGTTCTGGTTTACGATCCCTGTCGTTCGGTCCCAGGTCCATAGACCTTAGTAAACTGCAACAAAATATTAAAAAAGTTAGCAATATATTAAAATAAGTCAGATTTTTAGTTATGATGTATTGGGCTTGGGGACATGCAGCCGGTTATGTTTTAAATATAATATTATCATTCTTACTGGTTCTGGGGTCCAAATATTTCTTTATGTGAGTGTGTGTTTGGCCGCTCTGTCGGACCCATATCCGAAAATCGGAGCATGCTGGAACAACGAGAATCATAATATAGTTTTTTTTTTTAATTCCAGCTTCAAAATAATGTTATGATTTAGGCTGCATTTACGTAAAAATCAATCAGTGGCTCCTTAAATCTATTAGCAGATATTTGAGATAATCTGATAACATTTTTCCTCAAGGTAGCCGTAATAATTTTCGTAGACAGTATACATTTAGGTTAAATTAACATTATCGGGGCGGGGAACAGCCCTTATCTGCTAATAGGGCAGCATAGAACCTTCAAAGGGCTGCGTCTCAATAAATTTATGAAAGGAATATTGGCAATAAGGACACCGGCATATCCTATTAATTAAAATACTTAATTAATTCACCTGAAATGGTTTTAATCAATGCCTTCGGGAATTTATGAAGGTATACGTATCAGAATGACCTCAGGATAATTATGTTATCTGAAATTTCTTACATTTCATTAGGGAACCGATTTAATTAACGTTCGAGCATATATTTAAAACTATAAGCGTCGACATTAAAAATTATAATTAGTAATTAATAATTTATTCGAGTCGTAAAATGTTTAATGTTTTTATTTTTGATCCAATATTCCACCTTTGAGAGTATCAACCGGGCGAGCGACTCGTCGGGCGACGAGTCGACTCGAGCGCCAGATTTTCACACCTCCGACAATGGGGTACTTTAATTACAATTTAATATATCACCAATTAAACCTTTGATCGGTACAATGGCACTAAATCTGGGAGGTAGCAGACGGTGGGGTCTCGGCGGCGGGGATAGACGTTTAGATTTAGTCGCGTATCTCAAATGTGAGGCACTTTGCGCTAATGCTGAACGGTGTATCGAGTCCCCAGGTGCTTCGAGCGTGGACGGCTAATTGTTTCAATCTATATGTCGTTGTAGTTTCGCTGGGAAAATGGTTCACTTAATTGTTTTCAATTGCGATCGTTTTACAAAGAACGTATCACGGCTATTAGCGGGAGCTATTCATTATGTGTTTTCGAACAGGCATAGTTAGTCATATTCAGTCATATTCAGTCATATTCAGTAAATAATTATAATAATTATTACTACGTACTATGATAAGTTAGTTAAATAAAATGATCATCACCTACTTTGTACTCAACAAAAAAACGCAATAAAGATAACCGTCACATTCAGAGTAGATTAGAAAAAAGAGCAACACATTTCTACGGATTTCCCATTGCTCGTGAGCTTAAAAGCATCTTTGTCTTGGGGAGCCCCACTTAAGTCATGTAGCACAGTGAATATTTCAGCAGATCGACTCAGACCGCACGTGCGAAGTTTTCCTATTAATTACTGACACTGTTCCGTTTGCCACTGTCGTGTTACATCCCTTTGTTTTAGCGACATTTAATGGCGTGTGCTTAGAATTGGCTGATTGGCTTATATTGATTGTTGAAAATTTTGATTTAAGATTATTAATGATAACTGTGTATTGCGATTTAATGGATTTAAATAAAAATGTAAACGCTGAAATTATGGAACGTTCGTCGACGATAGATTTGCAAACAATTGAATAACTATACTATTGTATAGGTTTGAATCGTTCAGAGTTTGATAAAATCAAGGTGTTCGGCTCGGACAATAAGGTGACGTCACACAATCGGATGGTATCAGTCAAATCATCGGCCGGCGATAACACGCCCCGCCCAGCGCCGGCTGACCAATCACGAACTTATTGATTGGTCAATACAAATCCGGTACGCCTTTCCGAACGTATCACGACCGCCGCCGTCCAAACCGCAGACGTCTACAAACAAGACATGTTTACTCGGGGATGGCTCGTTTCCTAGTTTCAAGACGTATACGTCGGTCGAGTGTGTCAACAAGCGCGCCGTAAAAAGCTTAGGACGTCTCTTTATGGTCTCAAAAAATGTCGGAGAGCGTAAATTAGTTGATAATTTGTGTGCGACTAAACTTTCGTTAAACGTAACACAAACACGCCTAAGCAAATGGAGACAGGTGTCCGAGATAAGTTACTATTGAAATATAGAAGGCAAACACTGCGTAGAAATTATATACGTCCATATTTACCTTCCCCGCGCATATGTAAATCGTGTTAGCTTAGTTTTTTAATTAAACACAAGATAAGCGGTGCCTCACTCCTTATTTGCTTTTAAATTTTGAATCGCTGCATCGAAATGTTTGGATAAATCCTTTATGAAATCACGCGTAGAGCACACATCTAATGACGCGGTTTATGTAAGTCAATGTCATATAATTATATGCCGCTAACACGACGATTATTGTAATTGGCCTTAAGTAACCTCAAAATGGCGGTCAAATAACTGTCGGTTTCTTAACGTGCATACGGTTTACGTCGAATAAATATTTACATTTTAATCTCATTGCAGCGCCTATTACGTGTTGCATAAAATTAACTCAAACTAAGAAAATTACTAAAGGAAAAATCACGAAATTCTCCGAACGCCGACGATAATTGCAATATTAATCAGACGTAAAACATTTAAATTGCGAATATGGAACGCCTTTAATCAAAATTCAGAAAGCGAACACGAAGCAATCCCCGAATTAGTTGAGATTTGGCGCGGTATCGTCTAGAAATCAATCCATCCCACCCTCTATTAAGCTTTAATCTTCGAAGGCTGGCTATAACTTAATCCCAACTTCAGAAGCGGTATAAATAAGCAATAAACCGCTACAGGTGCTTCCAACTGTTCCTATTGAGCACAGATTAAATATAATACAGACTATATAGGATTATTTTTGGCAATAGACAGCTTATGAATGGAATTTGGCCCGATCATGGGAAATCGACAAATGCTCGCGTGCACGAAATAATTGAGACGGAGGTAGTTTTTCTATTGTATTTTTCATTTATCTATCAGCTTGTCGTGTAAGTCGATAGTTTGTGTGCGGAGGGTGGGTTATTGATAATTATCTACTTTTACTGCTTCTTTTACTTTTTGATTGATTTATCGAAAACACAATTCGAAGTTGGTATCGAGATAACGACGTTCCTTTTGAACGATATAATGCTGGTTCATTTATTATTAATTTATGGTATCGATAAACGAATTTCTGGAATCTCTGACGACCGAATTCTTCCGCGCGTCGAAAGTTAAAATTGAAGGGATGTCAATCGTTTAAAAATCGATCGATAACACTATAAATAGTGGTCTTTTACTGGGTAGTTTATGATGTTAGCACAGGCGTGATTTTATGTCGCGACGTGTCGGCTTGTTTGATGTCACTAACCCTTTGATGGATCAAAGACGCCGCCCATCGGTCACCATATTGGTAAAAATAACACATTAAACTGTAGAAAACAACGGTCGGATGTTTTCAGTTCATTTAATAAGTGCTATAATTGGAGTCTAGTAGTAATGGTACGAAATGCCTCCTCAAGTCGAGATCTCTGACGTTGCAAGCTTACTTATGAATATTTTTTACAGGCAACTTAATTTTAATTACGGTCTAAACTCGTATCTTATTAAAGCTGTCTATTTACCCGAAAGCTTATCAAGAAACGTAAACAAACTCAGCTTACTCGTAATAAGCTTTAATTACTTTTTATTGACAAAAAATAACACACTACATTATAAGTTGTAAATTTTTTAGTAGAATTCGTCGTAAGCGATGCGACAAAGATTAGACTGTTAATAAGGGCCATGTTTGTACGATAGCTAATTGATGTGTTTGGGCAGCGATTACAGTATCAGGGATGTTGACTGATCTTTTCCGGCGATTACACGTGAGAACGAACCAAACTTGGCAACCTTATTGACATCCATAATATTTAATATCTTCGAAGTAAAGGCGAAAATTCCAGAACACAACCCACGGCTAAAGATACATGATATAGTGATATAGTATATATGTTGTATGTATTGAAAGCAAGTAAATAAATATAGCAAAGAGAACTGAGTTGTTTATATTTGTATAGATAAATGCAGACATAAGTAATCGTTAAGATACTATAAATTAAGATTCCTGGTGGGAAAACATCCCCCATGTTACACAAAGAAAACATACTGTCATGTTGATAGATGACATCTCTATAACAGTGATGCTTACGTTAGTATATATATTTAGTATGCCTGAGGGCATGGTATTAGATGGTAGCATCGAGTGTGACACCCTCTCACACTTGGAATCGTGGATACGGAATTCCTAACGAACGGTCCGGAGGCAAATCGAACTTTATCCATTTTGTAGAAAAGATGAATATGTAGAGTGAATAAAGATTAGTCATAGATGCGTCTACTACTATGTCGTAGTCCTAAAAACCTAGATTGAAAGAAAATGAAATATTACTGTTACTGTACAAACAGAATAACCTGCATTCGTGCAAACTCTATTCCTTATAAATAGAACTGCAATAGGGCATTTAGTTTTTAATCCTTCAATTCTGATCCTCCGCCTCGCGCGAAGGAGGTCGGTTGGTTCTTTCAATAGAAATCGGTACGACAGGTACAAAGTAACATCAACCCGCTAAATGGATCGAGATAAGGAATTTAGCAGCCACCCCCGTGTTTGTTCAATATATTGGTACACAAATCGCTCCCTGAGAACTTTTATACTTTTTTCAGCTTCCTGTCGCGTATCAGTGGGAAATATAAATAATTTTATTGTAAAAATACCCTGAATCGTATAATAGGTTTGATAAGCTAATTTCTCAGTTTTAACACTGATATGAAACTTTTTAGTCCGTTGATCCATACAAATAGCTTTTGGCAATGGATTTTTAGCAAACGCATTGTTTATTGATATAAAGGTTTTGAGAAGCGATATTAATAGTTCTCACTAATACCCCTAAGTAGTAAGCCCTACCTAATGCCTAGTCACTAATATTATTTCTAGAGCCTATCTATCTGCCTACGTGGTGTTGGCGCCGTCTTATCAGTCAAAGCTAGGGACACGCATGACTGTGTCACATAGTATGTAAAGTTCTGCATTGTCTTGAAATACACATCCCTCTATTTATTTAATTTATCACTGGAAATTTATTTAATGAAATTACTCACAGAGCAAAGATATACAAGGTGCGGAAAGGTTTTATCTTTGCAAATAAGCTTTAGAACAGGAAAATATCTTTTGTGCACATGGACAACACGACTAAAAGTGTACTTAATTGGTGTTCAACTAGAGTTACTAACAGACGTTTGAAGTCATAACGATATATATTTAAGACATTACTTACAATATTAGGTAGGTATGTGTTATTAACGCTTTAAAAATCTTTAACCCTACAGTTCCAAGCGGTAACCGGCTACAGCATAACAATTAAATAGGCTGGGACCCAAGGATCGAGATATTAAGTAATATATCTACTGTTTATGCAAATAAACTTCAACACCAAATGCAAAAGACAAACGTAATAGCTTTCTTTACTCTACAAGCCTGCTTTCTCTGAAGTCATTGTTGATATTACTCCACTATATGTACCCAGTGTCTTCGTCAAGTCAAGGCCCATGCAGTTGGCCAACCGAGCAAACATCTCTAATCAGCTCAAGCAGGTGAACGACCTGTTATAGTCTTATCAAGTTTATTAACACGTGCCTCTTACATACTTTCATTACCAGTTTCCAACAATCCAGACTTTTAATGTAAGCTTATTTTATACACTTTTGAATTATATCTTATTGTTATTTACCAAACTTTCGCAATATCACAAACTAAGTTGCCTAATGCTCAACCTATAATTGTCATAAAAAACTTTTTAAGCAAAAGAAAAGATGGCTAGTTTGCCCACTAATATATGTAAAATTAAACTACAAAATGTAACGAATCTAAAGATAACTCGAAAGATTGGAGAATTTTGCCAATGATCGGGCAGTGTACCCGGATCAATAGGGCTATATCCGTTAATAAAGAGATGTAATAAGCGGTAATTAGTAGCACTCGGCGCTGACGAGGTGAGCGGGCGCCCGCCTCGCATAGCAAGTAGACAGCCGTACGGAATACATGAGGTTTATAATAGATCAATATGTTGAATATGTCTTAGAAATACCTGTGCTGCAGTGCTGTGAATTTAAGGTTTTGTGTTCCTTACATTTCGATCTAAAAATTGATGCTTCAAATTAAAGCTCTATTCACATATCGACATCTATTTTTTTGTTCATAGTTTCGAAGGCCTAAATTTCAGACTTTCAATTAAATTTTGATATAGGCGAGAAAATTTTCTAATCTTCGTAAAGTTATGACTTAAATATTAGCATTCGTGTACCGTTCTCTACCACCCAGTAAAGAGTCGTATCTGAATACTATACTTACCTAATTTCTCGCTTGATTTCGTCGTAGTCCCTTTGCGTGTCGAGTCGCGCTTCTAAACGCGCTATGTGCTGTTTCTTCTCGTCTAGCCTCTCTTCTAACCGCTGCAACTGCTGGGCGTGAGCTTCTTGCAGCGCCGAAAGAGACGCCTGCAGTCTCCGCACGTCTTCTACTAATTGAGCTATCTGAAAACAAAAATAATAAATTGTAAAGTATTTTTCAATACATATAGTATATACCTAAATGTTATACTATATTATCATTATTTTATATCTTTCATTCGCCAACTACATTCATCTAGGATATAAGATATGCATAATAAAAGTAGTAAAAGATAATGTTAATAAATATGGAAAATCCATTGCCTTTTTAACGATGATTGCGTCAAACAACGAAAAACACGAAGATAAAGACGATTAATTAATTTACATAATATGAATTACCTGCAATATTATATTGTTATCGTATGTTTGAACGATGTGATTGGCGTATAAGAAATAAAAAATACCCTCGTATAGTTTGATAATGTAGATAAAATAGCTGGCGTCTGTTTAACAAGACAATAAATTCAAATAGATAAATCGAATGATAAGATGGTCGTGCGGCGTGGCACTTCGACGTACATCAGTTTCGTCGGAAATTTCGCAGTTACGACATTTTATTTGCGACGCGTGGGTAGGATCCACGAGATAAGAGAATACACATAATATAAAGGTTTAAGAAATACCTCTATCACTTATAGTTAAGCGTTACTGCCAGGATAAAAGTTACAGGTTGTTTTCAAAAAGAACCAAATAATATAATGAATCAAAATATATTTCGGATACTGTTTACTTTGAATATTTTCTTACATGAATATAATATAATAAAGTATCGATTATTATTATTTGATAACAAAGGCAAGTGCTTTTCTTAACTTTAGTTGAGTGCTTTAGCTTTACCTACTGACTTACACTAGGCAACTGTTCGTAAAGGCTGAACTAAGTTAGAATCTAAGAGCGCTAATTACAGGATATTGCTATATGAAGCAAAGTTAAATAGATTATTGCAAACAAAGAAACCACGAAGCTATAGGATGATTACGTGATTGCCAACGTATTATTTTCCAACCTTCGGAAGATATCAATTGTTCGCCAGGCAGCGCTCAACCGTAGAGATTAATATCTACAAATGCACCGGATACAACTACTTACAAATCTATCTATATCTAGGATACCTTGTTTTTGATCTCAAAGAATCTCCATTTCTTTCAGTGTAGGATACTAAGTAGATAGATTAAAAATTAAAAGAATGTAAAGTCTTAATAAGCCTAGTTACGCTTATAGCTTTTACGTATAAATTTAATATCGATCCCTCGGGCATCGAAATTTTTTTTACACACACATTATTTATTTATGTCTAGGAAAAAGTATATAAACTACGAGTAACTAGTTATTGACACAATAATCTTCAAATTGGATTGTCCGAATAATTAATTATTATTAAATCGTATGTATCTCACTAGTAAATACAATACAGCATAAAAAGTTCAGACGAAATTTAACACAAAACCACTAGTAATTATTGTCTTAATTTGTACGCACGGTGACCGCCTCTACCGCAGTCCAAGTTACAGGCTCCAGCGATTTACAAAATACATTAAACAGTAGCAATATTGTGAAAGTTGGCATATTAACGAGTTATTTGTATTTCAAACAATACGGTATTGGTACGGTGAGTTTTAAATAAATAACTTACAGTTTACAATAATTATGTTATTTTTATTCTAAATGGATATTTAATTATTTTTTGTGTTAGTGCAGCTTCGCTATTAGTTTTTATTTTAACGTGTTTTAAGAAAATATTTTGTTTGAATAATCAACATTATTAGGATTATGGCCTTTACTTTGTCAAAAAAATATAAGTTATATATACATACAATATTTTAATATAAAAAAATTACGATTTTAGTAAAAAATTTAAGTACAAAGCATCGAACCGTTTTTAATTAAGATGGAGCTTTTTTTCCTTCGCCTAGACTTCTTATTATTCTACAAACAGATTTTTTTTTTATTTTATTATGTTTAATTTAATATTGCATGTCATGTATTTTTTACGTCTTTCTTTGTACCTATTGTAAAATATAATAATAATATTGCGTATGTGGCGTTAGCAATACCAAAAGCTCTTAATAAAATTAATTACCAAATAGCATTAAACGATTTGAATGTTTTTAAGCATATCGCTTGTGACTTAAATGACAAAGGGCCTCCTTCGCTGAAGGGTTAAAGGACAGCCCCCGACAATTACCTACAGTGATTACCATAGACAATTATGTTTTCAACCACTGACCAGCACAGTTAAAGGTTTTTATTGTAGCGGGCTTTTTAGTTTAATTGGTGTTATTTTCTAATGCAACCGTGTTACGCCAAGTGAACTAACATTTGGGGTCGAGGGGTTAAGTCGGTTTAAGGAAGTAACGGCCAAATTGGCGCACAAATACCATTCTACTGCTAACTAGATTTATCTAATGGCATTCGCTAACGTAATGACGTTGCGCTCCGTGTACATGTCATACAATAAATATTTCATTTTGAGTATACAGCTCATAATATCCAAATGCTAACATTCCCGAGAGAGACAGCTAATATGCATTTCAGATACAAACACGGAAAAACCTTATACGAGCGAGCCGAATGCGGAATAGCAAACAAAATGTTTGGAAATGTTAAAAGTATCAAGGAGTGATGAGCGCAGGACAGAAAGAGTGCCGACAGATAAGTGCACGAATAAAAAGGTCATATCACTGCCCGTTATTCCCCCGTCACAAAGCGATGACGGCAATCTGTCAAACTGGTCAAACATGAGGATCGGTAAGCGATATTAGCCGACAAAATGCGGCGTCCACATAAAACGGAGAAAACTCGTCCGAACCCTATTCTCAATTCGAATACCGAAATCTGCCGGGCGATGCCAACTGCTGAAACAAAACGAGCCTCAGATAGCTTCTACGCCTCCAGTGTCGCCGTTTTCTTTTTTCCACATCTATCACGGGCTCTGTATAGTTTGAAGCGAGTTTCATCTGGGAGAAAAAATGATAAATGACGTGAATGATTGAACAGCCGTACAGGAGTGTGGAATTACCAAAAGAGATTTTCAATCTGAATTTCATTCGGAATTATGACTCGTCCGCTCGACGCTCGCATATATCGGAATTAAAATGCGAAAATTTATACGCCATTTAGTGGATAGTCACGACACCGGGCACATTCTATAAATATTTAAACAATTGTCGCAGCGCGGTATAAAACACAGGCTGATTGACAGCTAACGTCACGACTATCAATCATGACGCGTGATCAGAGAGCAGCCGTATGTTAAAACTTTTGCCGACATGAATATCATTTTTACTAGCATTTAGTAGTAATAAAGTGACACTGCACGTCAGTTTGTGGACTTTAGTCACAATTGAATCGGCGGGAAATCCGCGCCGAAGCGAATTTCATGTTTAAAAAGCATCGACAGAGCCAATTAGATAGTCGTACGATTAGTTCCGCTTGACAGCTGATTCGCTTCGTTTTTTTCTTTTATTTTGTAATATAAGCCGATATGAAAACGAACAGCATAGACATTCGCAATGCAATCGTCGGTTGTTGTAGCGCAGAAAACGAAATGAAGCAATTATAAGTTGTGGAGTTTCGTTTATTACCAGTCTATACTTTGTAGCCATACCTATTAATGGATAGGTACTGGTAGTATAATAATGGCATTTTAGTTCATAATATCTACTATTTAGAATAGTTTTATTATTATTAAGTACCTTCTTCTTTCGGTGCCGTCACCAATTTCAACCATAGTAGGATCCCTATTTGACCATTCAGAAATATTTCTGTTCGTTTCTTGAGTCGTTTTTAATTTTTTTAATAATTTAGAAATTAATCTAATAATATTGGTATAAGTTAAGTAAAAATAGCTCCAGCAACAATAGTTAGTGATGTATGAGCGTAGCTTAAAAGAAATTTAGTTGGGAAAATGTAATTCTTTCACGATTGCGGTGCGCATACATCATTGTGGGGGTGTTTTCGCAAAGATATCTGAGCTAGATTATTTTGAGTAACGGCTACGAGGCGGTGGGGGCAAAAAAGTGCAGTCGGTAGACTATAAAATATCGTTTTGTTGGTGCAATTAAAAGTGCACGGCTGTGTGCCGCCCGCTATATCTTGATCTAAAATTACTTTGAATTAACGAAATATATTTAAATTATTGTAAACGTTAAAAAGTTTTAATTTATTGTAACTTAAAAATAACAAGTATCCACTTGAAAGGCCATTTATATCCATGTTTTATTACAAGGTTGATACATTTAACCGTGTTTCTTATGAATTCTAATGCAACTAAAAGCCTTAAAATGTAATATAATAATGCCATGACAATTAGTACATTTTTCTGTTAGGTACGGCGTTCTCTTCGAAACTAGGTCAGTGTTTTGCGCATCGATTTAAATTTTCAAAGAAAATTAAGAACAAGTAGATACAATGGACCTGTTAGAATACACTTAGAGGTAATAATAAAAATATTTTGTTAAAAGATTATAGCCGCAAAGACCATGTACGAACAAAATCCACTACGGAATTTAGAATTTGGCAGCAGTCTTATTAGCTGTCAAATTTCAAAACGATCCTGACTGTAATTTGGACGGTAACAATTAGGGAGAAGCGAAGAGAAGAATTCGGACTACTAATGATAGTAAATGCAATGTAAACATTATTTTTTCAAACAATAACGATCACGTGCGAGCTCCGAACAAACGAAGACAAAGTGATATTAGTCGATGTTCGGAGTTTTCTAATTAGACTGAGCAAATAGACGAAATAAAGCATTAAGGAGTTGCGCAAACACAAGGGAGGAGGCGAGGGCTCAGGGCGCTAACGATACGAAATGCGGAGTACAATTTTGTCATACATGTAGCACCTGAATTACTGCCCACTTGTTATGATTATGATTTCTAATTTTAGACTAATTAGGTTTAAGCGCTGAGACATCAAACAAAATACTATTTAATGAGTGTATTTAAAGGATATTCGAGCAATATGCGACTAATTAGGGCTAGAAACGGACCGCCATCAGCAGTTATCATTCCAGAATAAGTCCGTAAATACTTTAGATATGTTGACACCCGCATATTTGAGGCGAGCGCATGCACTAATCATTTTTTCATACAGATTCCTCCCCTGCAGCCGCTAATTATAAATAAAATTGACATTAATTGCGGGTTCAAAGTAGGTTAGTCATTTCTAGAAATAATCGTCTTAATGCTCGTAATAAACCAAGGTTTTTAATGACAAAATAGCTCGTGTACAACTGCTACTTTTGGTATTCGAGATATGTCATACGCAAAATTAGTGAAGCCTCGTAATATAGGTACTAGGTACAGAAAATAGGAGCATAATATCTCGCGAGTTTCTCGATACACTTGAATATGAAAAAGTTGCAACCCTGCAACTTTGCAACTTAGCTGCTATATTCCCTTCTATTCGTAGGTAATAATTATTTATTTTCATTACGCACGACTATGCAGCATAAACGCACGATATCCGCACATTAAAAAATCAATACCAGAGGATAACACACTTAAAATTAAGACGCATCCCTCAAATGTCATATCACCCCAACTCCGCACCATGATACGAGTAAAAATTAGCGAACTCTAATCAACATTAAAATAAAAGCGGATATCGCCTGGCGCGAACTTCGTCGTACGCAAACGGGGTAAGAGCCATCCCACCGTAATATTGTCTTACGCCAGCGCTGGCAAAAATTAACAACAAGTTTATTATAAAGCAACAAAACACAAAATCGAACAACAATCGGCGAGTCGCAAGTAAATGTGGTGAAGAATTATCCTGCTAGCAAAAATATACACCCCAGATGGGGAAGCGTGGGCACTTTGGGCAATATGCAAAAGTTGGGGAGGCAGGGTGGTAGGGGTACGTCGTGATTAGGCCGTGTGTGACGATGCGCATCTTATGCCCGCATTACCCTTTCGTTTTCCTTCCGATAGCTGCCTTTGTGGAGCGGTCCCTTTACTTATCTATATAAAAAGTAGATCACACGATACCGTTTCTCCAGCTTTCAAGCGATTTCGTCACTGCTAAAGTCTTGGGGCTGTCAATAGTTATCGATCTCCCGACAAAAAAATATTTCTCTTACATAATTTTAACAACATACTTAATGACCTGTGCTCTGGCATAGGTCATTAAGTTTGTTGTATACCTACAAACCTTCTTGTAAATGAATGTTTTTAAGTATGATTGAAATCACATAATCAACAAAATGTAATTCCCATTAGCAGAACAAACTATATTGGATAAGGGAGGACTCGTTAACACACTTTCCAAGTTCCTCATCCGAAACTACCCCGTTTAGACTTCCAAATACGTTCGCCGAGGACAAACTAATAAACGTGAATGTTTAATATTCTACCAAATCTTCGACACCCCCCTTTCTCCCAAAATTTCAATACGAGCTTAAGTAATATCGAATTCTGAGAGCTGTATTTCCAGAACGACGTAAAATATACTAGGCTCATTGGCGCTTACGATGTTTTCGTTTCCTTCGCCTCGGGAGCCTGATACAGACGTTATGGCCGATTCGGAGAGTGATTTCCCTTGAAACCAATGTAGCATATAAATACCATTATTTTGAAACAATACGCATCTTCTCTCCCGCCGTGTTGTTTTGAAGAAACTTCAAATGCCTTATGAATATTCTAATGCTCAAGTATTGATTTTTTTGCAATACATTCAGTCGTCATAAACACGTACG
>DWAK01000101.1:0-14338 GCA_018230145.1 Lepidochrysops patricia
ATAGTAATATTATTGATAATATTATACTATAATAGAATGAATATTAATGATTACATTGTTTTGTTTATAACAATACCTACCTATTTTGTTATCAAAAATATTAGAACAAATCTTACAGTTCTGTGTAAGGGGTTTCTGTATAAATTTTGAAGACAGGTACGACTGGCTGCGAATAAAGATCTTAAATGATTTTAAAAGCTTTTAACATGAAACACTGTGATAAATATTTATTTTCAATCAAATGCCTTGGGTGTTAACTGTTAAAGCACATTTTAAGGTGAAGGTTGAATTTAGAATTAAGGTTAATAACAATAAATAAACTTGACTACGATATTTAAAAAATAGTTTTAGTAATTTGAAGCGGCCACCAACATAAACACTATTATCTATGTGTCAATATAAATTAAGTGGAAAGATAGCAAGATATAATACTATAGGTATACTTATATTGTCTGTGATGGTGTTCAAAATTTATATTTATTTAGATTGTATCTAAATAAATTTGAAAATATCTCATAAAATTAAATATTGTCTATAACAATAAATCTTAGTATTTGATCTGCATACCATCAAACGCAATATTTAGTTGAGGTTCCAATTGAAGTTTATAATCCTCGTAATTGTCTGCAGCCCTGCGGAATAGCCCTTAACTACGCCACTAATGCCGGTTTAATATTCCAACTTCGAGGAATTATAAGGGTTTTAGTTTGGCCTGAATACTGAGAGTCTGAGTAAAACAATACCTACTTGTTTATATATCAAACTCTGTAACTCGAAATCTATTACCAAATATTATATCAAGACCACTGGCCGTTGAATTAGATTCTCGAAACGAATGAGCTCGAACCAATTTCCCTTTTTTGTGAAATCAAGCAGGAATAAACAGACATACAATAATATTATAACAATTTATTAGTTTCTAAGTTACTTGTGTTAAAAGTAGCGTTACCTGACTAGGTTAACGTAAATTTACGCTGAGAGTAACTTTGGACCTCAAAGGGCGCAAGCGTTCTTTTACGCCAGTTTTCTGAAAGGTTTTCTCAGTCCAATCGTACAGTATGGCTCTCTCACAGTTATCAATTTGGAATCTAGAAGAGTCTGGCGATGATCCAGGTCCCGCCCAAGATACGCTGCTATTGGTCACCGTTCCGGGGATTATTTTCATAATGGAATAACCCTGCGCCGTGCCAAGTACGATATTTATAAGCAAAATTCTGTGATTTAATGTTTTCTATTGGAATACATTAAATTGTTTTCATTGTTATTATACAAAGTTTTTTGGCGAATGAATTTCATTTTTTAACTTTATTAAATATTATTATTGTTTTCTGCGTAAGTATATGATAAATTAAGAATAATAAACAATGAGAGCTGCATGAATCTGGAGAAGTTAGCTAGATACTGTTAAATCAAATCAAATGGTTGGTATGAAATTTTTTTAATATGAAAGTGCAACAGTTGTAAAAGTAGATATTATTTAATTCCCTACTCAGTTAATACTATCTATTGAGTGTTACATTATATGATAAAGAAAACATACTGTCATGTTGACAGATGACATTTCTACAGTGATGCCTAAGATAAGTATTATATATATTTAGTATGCCTATGGGCACGGTATTAGATGGTAGCATCGAATATGACACCCTCTCACACTTGGAATATATCGTGGTTACGGAATTCCCAACGAATGGTCCGGAGAAAAATCAAACTAACATCATTTCGTGAAATGATTCTCAAACAAAGTATGATATAAAGGCATCCCATAATGGGTACGACTCCATATATGGCCGCATGGCCTCAAAATATCGGAAAGTTTAAAAATGAATTGGTAATATGACGATGCCACATTTTTGTTGACAAGAAGAGGACATGTAAATTTAATCGTAATGCCATAATACTAAACAATGAAATAATTACCGATCACATCATTTTTAAGTTCTATTGTAACCCCAATATACGCATATACTACACATATACATTTTACATACAAGCAAAAAACAATCTCAACTTAGCCTTAACGCAACGATGTTGTTTGTGTTTTAAAATCGGGTAACTTGTTGGCACATGTATCAACAAGTCCCATTGAGTATGGAACATCAGCTGGCGCGGCGCCAACGTCGATAAACACAGTAATCTCCCCACCTGTATGGAAGTGCTCTTGTAATCTCCGCTATTAAACAATCTTCGCCGTATCTTCTTTTTAAAACCCACAAAAAGAAGTAGAGATTCTATGTTTAATATATTTGGTGTAATTAAAAAAAAACTAGCAATTTTGTTTCAAAAATCATTTGTTATTTATTTTTCATATTTTATTTTTTTATTCGCTTCAAAGTCATCTTTTAAGGTTTTTTAATTTTATTATAATTTGTTAATTTTTCAATTTGCTAAGTAAACATAATATTGCATATTTGTGGTACGAAATTTAACAGTTTAAGTGAAGCTGGTTATGGAGATATTGCATGCAGACGCAGGCAAAAATATGCTTACACTTCGAATAAACATTTATGTAGAATTTTTGTAACGGTTTATTCGTGCAAAATGTACAAAATAAAAACGCAAGCAAAATACTACGACCTGTTGGCACTTTACACCTAATTCTTTGGAGTGAAGTATCCCCGTCGGACCTGGAAGAGACGTCTTAGTATATCGCAACTAACTTCATGCCGCATGCCACTACCCTTACCTGTTGTACATTAGCACGTCGGGCTTCCACAGCTTGTTGGGTGTGATTCGCAAGTCCTTTACACCTCCATAATCACTGTCATTCCACCTTAGATTGTAGTCGTTCCATTCCTGTCACACATATGAAAACGTTAGTGTCAGACCGAGAAAGGTGATCTGAAAATTCAGATACCTACAAATATTTTTACTTGCAGTTGCTTTTTGCCTTCGAAGCAATATAATATAACTAATAATGATTGGAATGCTGTAAAAGAGAGATAATCCAGAAAATACGAAATTGAATATTTTATAAATTTGAAATGCACCCAACAATACAATCTAAATACAGTTTGAATAATTTGAAACGTTTGCAATATTTTAAGTATCCGCAACTATTCCGACCAAAATATTTATGAGGTTGTCAGTACAGGTTATTTTGTGTTTCAAATTATGCAAACTCTATTTATAATGCAATTTATAAGCCGGACCCAATTCTTATTATGATTAATTATGAAATATTGTTATGGGTCGTCAAAAAGCCCTCTAGACCACTTTACACCCTCGTAACTTCGAAGTTAGGCGCTAAACTTCCGAGATTTGCACACTACTGGACTATGTAGGACATGATTGATATTATATAAATTCCATAAACCACAATAACTATCTCTATAATATGTTAACTTACAGTTTAGTTGCAAATACATAATAATAAAATCCATATAATAATCCTATAGTGTGCACATTTCAAATAGAAAGCTTTAAAAATATCTTTCATAATTTGCTAAAAAAGCAAACGAAACAAAAGTATATTGTCTCGCTTTCACAATTTCTCTTGAAGATGCAATCGGGAATCACACAAAAATTTAAAACAATCGCTCGTAATAAAAATTAACAATAATCAATAAAATAATAGAGAGGCCACGACAAAAATATGCTTCAAGGGAAATCGTTAGGCATGAACAGATCGAAACTAAAAACTGTAAATTGATGAAAGAATCGAATAATCAGAAAGGAACTCGCGATTAGAATCACAAAGACATCAAGACTCATACTTATAGACACACACACAACTACACAAACACATGCACATGCACGCACGTCGGATACAGAAGCGCCTATTTCATTCACGGGTAAGTCAACCACTGTTTCTGTATGTTTGTCATAGGACCGAGGACTCGGGAACTACTTATTGAGGTCAACTAAGCTGCCATATTGGTAAATGCTAACTCATTTATTTAAACGCTTATTCAACATACTTTTAATGCAGGACATTACTGACACCTACAGAAAGAGAGAATTCAATCATTTAGAAGAAAACAACAAAAGTATGTTTGTAAGCTCACTTTAATATAGTTTAAAATAAATTTTATTTAATCGTTATTAAAAAAAAATTAAGTAGGTAATTTATCTATTGTTTAGCTTTAAAATAAAGGAAAATAAAAAATAAAAATGTGTATGTATCGTTGAACAAATAGAATTTCAAAATATCGTTTTATCGAAGTGGGATTTAAATTTGAGTTTGACTATTTTATGCTTGTAAGGTGTGCCAATGCCATGCAAATTGCAAATTACAGTCCCTTTAACGAATTAGGTTGTGTTTTAGTGCATGTGAAGACGGTATATTATGTTCACATACTCATACAAGTCACGAGAGTTCATAAAACACATACTGTTCTATATACATTATACATACTACATCCCATTATAATTTAAATTTTAATTACAAAGAAAAAGCGGGAGTGAAAATTTTTAAGAATATATTTTAACTGTTTTGCTTATCATATCTTTAGTGCATTGCGGTTTACACGGCAGTTTCAAATTCCGCTGCCATTTTATTTCACTTTTTTTCAGGTTTGTAATGAATACTCTATTTTTTATTAATTTTCCAATGCCTTACTCCGTTGACATATTTTATTCCCTGGTATACTAGTATAAAAAAGGTACTAATTCGCTCTAGTCGCACAGTCTCATACACGAGGAGAAGAGGTATCTGAAGAAGCTACGTAATGGATGACAGTCTCGATGGGATGCATGACAGGGCTTGCACTAAACTACTCGAGCCGGAGGTTCAGTCAGCAGGTCCTCGGGACTAAATAATATCCAAACAAAACTGCCGCATACTCCACAATGCAATGCATTTTCAATACATATACCAAAGAGGAAGAACGATAGTCGAAAGTAAAAGATCGAAAGTGAAAAACGTAACACAAAATAAACGTAACTCAGGAGAAATTTTATCGAGTGTTAATTTAGGTTTGTTTTTTATTACACTTACCAATGACAGCCATATATTGGTTATAAGTAGTTGATTCTTCTCGTCCTATTTGGTTAGACGACGTGAACATAAACAGAGAGAAAGGGCGCAGTCAGTACAATGTTCTAGAGCAGTGACGCAACTGGTGGGTCCACAGAACAGAGGAACCGGGCGAGGCGCGAGCGGCCGTGCGGGGCCACATCGCCTGCCGCTCGGAGCCGAGAATTCTGCCTTCACAACGAGCTAATTCCATACATAGTTCAGTGTCACGCCTACGCTACAGACTAGAATGGAATCAAGGTGAGACCGCATAGGCGAAGTGACACGGCAAAATATTCTTTATAATATGAATTTTTACTAATCACACGTCGCAGAAGAGCGACGCTATAACACCAGTACGTAAGCGTACTTGCCCTAATGTAATGTTGCTCTACTTCAGCGTGACATCACGCTGCTTCTCTGCCATGCGAGCTCACCTTAAGCGGATTGGCGTAATCTCAGGAACGAGCAGGGCGCGGTCAAGGCCGCTCGCGCCTCGCCCAACACACAACTAATATTAGGCGTAATGACGTTTACAACAATTTAACACCAATCGTCCATGCGACAGTTCCGCCGCAAGGGGGCGCCGTCCGCACCCGCGCCTGTAACCGTTACCCGCCTCTGCTACTACTGCTCACCTTCATCGGACCGCGCCCACGACGTCAGCGGGCGGAGCGGTGGACCCACGCATTTTGATCTAATTCATAGATTTGTATAAAGCCGTTCACGACGACAGCCGAGCGGGCGGAGAAAAAAAAGCGTCTAGAGCGTCTAGTTGAGCGGCGACCGCAATACATCTATGATACCAACGGCCGTTGCTATGGTGATCCGTTTATGACGTCATACTTCGCCGCAACAAACCACGCGACATGGCCGCTGGCCAGCGGACCGCCCGCTCCGCCCGCTATCGTCCAGGGCGCGGCCTTAAAAGTGCGGACTGCGTGAGTGAGAAAAAACGGGAAAGAATCAAGATTGCAAGGGCGGGAGGACGAAGGCGCCTGGCCCGGCCTACCACTTACCAAGTTGAGCCAGACGTTCGTCGTCAGGATTTGATTTTTCTCATCCTTATTTGTAAATACACACGGCGACGCAAGAAAGGAACGAAAAAACACAATGAACAACATGTCGTTTCTCATACTGTATCTTTGACGCATAATTATATAAGACACTAAAAACTAATTTATGTACCTATTACTAGTACACTATACTATACTAAAACAGTTGGTGATATTATGTGTAAATTAAACCAACCTATAATATAGAAAGGGATATATAATTATCATAATTACATGGACACGTAGGAGGTTATATTATGCGCATAATATGTATAGTATAAATCATACTGATATATACCCATAAAGCTTCATATTCAGTTGTTAATTAATATAATGTAAATAGTGATACGTAACGGTGCCACCGCAGGGCGTCTTCATTAGAGCCACATTAGCGAGGCTCGCCACGAAATACTTGAGCCCGGCTTACATTGATACAGTAGCTGGTGCCAGTCCTGCTGGTATGCCAGCGCTGGAAACGTTTATGGAAACCTTGTTTGTATATTATGCAAAATTTCTAAACGCAGTTCTACCAATTCCGTAGTAGCTCTACGAAAACCGTAGTAGCTCTACGAGTTTCGTAGTAGCTCTACGAGTTCCGTAGCATACTAACAAACATCGTAACACGAATTTCGTAGTAGCTCTACGAAAACCGTAGTTTGTCTACGAGTACCGCAGCAGCTCTACGAGTTCCATAGTAGCTCTACGAGATCCGCAGCAGCTCTACGAGTTCCGTAGCAGTACTACGACTTCCGAAGTAGCTCTACTAGTTCTATAGTAGATCTACGAGTTCTGTAGTAGCTCTAGTGTTTCGTAGTAGCTCTACGAGTTTCGTAGTAGCTCTACGAATTCCGTAGCATACGCAATTGACGTATGGTGCTATGAATACCATAAATAATCTTACGGTTTTTATGCTGATAAAATCAGGGTGCTCATAATAATAATATTTTTATATTACTCATAAGAGAAAAGTAATATCTTAGCGCACGCTATTGAGGTCTAGTCACAGAGGAAAAGACGCGGGGGAAAGCATGCTAGCTTGTAGCCATCAATATAGAAGGTGGAAACTTTAGCTGTCGCCCATCCATGATTTAAAAGGGTCGCGTATCGTCTCGTTTCAGTATGACTGTCACATTGCCTATCCCTTGTTTATACATTGAGCACGTCTTCATTTGTATGTAGACGGCGCACTCATTACCGGAACACACGAGAAATCGAATTGAGACAGAGACGACTAGATAACAAAGAGAACGTTAGTATAATACGTACTATCGACAAAGTTCCTGTTCAACCAGTTCTCAAAAATTAACCTTTGCGCAATATGACCGCAATGACTGCAGACATACTAATGCCATAATAATTTTAAAACGTCTAACAGCTCGAATTTACATGTAAAAACATAGGACAAGATTTACAGTTATTGAAAGAAGTTAGAAAATATATGCTAGCTACGTATATGGACGTATGCGTTCAAGTGCACAATTTAATTGCACTATTATCCGTTTATAATCGTATGCCTGGTTAAGTGGTAACTTTTCCGATGATACATATTCACTATATTCCCCACTGTAGCTATAAATAAGTAGTGTAATGGCCCCACTCGTCTGCGATAGATCGTTACGACTAAACTGCAATAAACTGCTTCGTTCAATTCGATCGTCAAAGATTGTCGTTAACGACGTACTTCAACGCATACAATATACTACTATAACTTATATACTACATACTTTTGGATCATTTAACTAAGCCTCGTAACTATGAACAGAATTACGTTTTGAGAAGCATTGATATAGGTGGGTACGTAAGCTTTATCAAAACCTTACATACCCGTCATTGATATACAAAAAACCCAAGATTCAAACTCAACGTCTGATAAACGTCCTCGAAAAATTAGTGCACTGTGCACCAGTAGCGAGGGGTGAATTTTCTTTAGAGGGAAACCGTAGTCGCTAAATAAGGGATGTGTAAAACTGCTTACAGCACAATGCAATAAGGAAATTTTGAAACACCGATTCAGAAGGGAAACCAATAGTAATGGAGTTATTTAAACGCCTCGCCACTGTTGTGCACCTATTCTATGCATATATGCCGATGTAATAACAACTTTAAGTAGTTTGCATAAGGTTTAACTTGCTTATAGCTTTCTTAACTTGAGACAGGTATAGTTAAAAGGGCACTCGAGAGTTACTTTTGTACAAGACTGTCGATCTAGGGTTTTTTGTATATCAATGATACCCGTACAGAAGGTCTATTACAAATCACATTACATCAGGACGAAGATCGTGAGACTGAAATCTGTTTATAAATACGAGCTTAGTGTCGTATCATTAAGTCACCATAATATACTTTTTATTAATCAGATAACAATAAAAACGTATAAAATTGGTTGAGATTAGAAAATTACAGAGTATACTCTATTATTTTCTATTGACGATAAGTAACAAATTATATAAAAACTGTAAACTAAATTTGAAAGTAAAATCGTCATCGTCAGTCGTAATTTCCAAATTATACAAGACTCATCTGTTCGAATTATCGAGTATATAGCCGATAGAGGTGAACATGACTTATACCTTATTTCAAATGATAAACAACAATTAGTTAATATGAGTAATAACAAACACGTTTATGGTGGAACTGTACAGTAGGAACACCTCTGACAGTATCGTCCAATCAGGGCGTAGCTAGCGACACAGAATTTTCCTCAATTTTTATTATACAATGTATATTAGAATTTTCGTTCTATTGGATATATGCTTGATGTTCCAAATCAATACCACGAGAGCAAGGTATTCCTGTTTTTCCTTTACGGTTCTAAAAGGACACTTGAAATAATTCTTGAATCTATTACTCCTTTGAAATGCAAATCAAACTCAAGAACGAGCTCGAGTGTTGCTCTTTTCCAAGAACTTTTATTTTTCCTAACTTCAGAATGAAGAACAGTGGAAAAATATTATTAATATTAATATCCGATATTTACAATCTAAGTATCTCATAATAATTATGAGAGATAATAAAAAATTCAGGGAATTTTCTTTAGCCGTAAACTATAAAGTTTCTTATATTATATTATATAAATTAAGATTCTGATTCAGTATAATATATAGTTAGTATATTTTTTGGCAGTGCAATAGATACGAATAACTGAAATCTACTACAAATATATACTTACCTATTAAATTCAAATAAGTTTGGCAGTACAAAGGATACGATTGACTAGAAGTACCTACATAGTAAAAAAAAACAATTGATATGCCGTAATACTCACAGTTTTTGACTAGAAGTAGATAGTAAAAAAAACAAATTGAGATTTTAAACTATCTCTAGATACCTGCTTAATTATTGTAAATTAATCGCCACCGTATCACATAGTCCATAAGGTCAGGAACCAACTTTGTTGCCACTTACTATTAATCATACAGTAATGGCACAAAATATGTTTGTAGTATGTTCACATTGAAAATCCAGTTAGCAGTAATTATCATGCGCTATTAGAACATGAAATATCGCCGCAGCTAACGACCTCAACTAGTTGCTGTACTAATTATGTACATAATGTCATTATAATAATACGTTAAGCGAAATTTTGGAGTGGAATACGTAAGGATAATCATTAATCATGATATTAATTTATACAAAATGTGAGTGAAAAAGATGGCAATGAGTGATATACGTACTAAGACAATTCGCTAATTCAACTCAACAATGAAATAGTAATAATAGTAGTAGATATTATAATCATAAACAACAATTTTCTATCCGAGTCAACTTTTAGAAATAGATTATTGTAAGATCTGGCATATAGTAGCTAAAATTTTTCGCTAGATAGTGTGTAGCAAGCTTACTACAGGCGTATTTGAATAGCTAACATACTTCCTAAACTACCACATTGAGTCACGTTTTGTATCGTTTTGGTGTGAGCTGATCATTAAAGACAATTTCCCATCATACTGTATCTATCATAAAATTCATAGAGCTCGCTTCTTATTCCAGCGAATCTCAAATGCAATAACGCAACCCTCTTAGAAATGTTATTTTAAAAGTCATTGAGAAACCGTAGCACGCTCTGATAAATATAGCTTATTCGCGTTAAGAAGTCAGTAAATGTTAAGAAATAACGCTTATATATTAATTTAAACTGACTAGCTACTGCTGGTCAATGTGATCACAGCTTATGTATTATTGTATTTTCTCGAATAGCCTAGATAAGGCTATAGTATCATCTTAAGCAATTTGAAAGTTTGTAAGAAGACACTTGATTAATATTATCACAGCTTAAGAATAATTAAACATTTTTTTATACTTCACTGTCATCCTAACCGGAATAAACTATAGTGACATTCCATCCAATCTGAAAAGGATCTGATTTCCAAATGAGATTTACTGCAGCTTCCTACTCGATAGAAGTTACAATAAGGAAAATGCAGCGCCTATTTATCAGTATAACTCCCACATCAAAGGCTTACAAGGTAAGGCTCCGCTATTGATACTTTTTATTGTTCTGGAAATATTTTCTTAATGCCAACCCACAAAGGGAAAATGATATTCTGTTCCTTTGGTTGTACTTCCAAGGGCTTTTTAGTTTGAAACCGATATTTTTGTAAATCCCTGTAATATTGAAGTAAAAAGAAAAACAAAACGTCTTCACGAAAATGTGATAAAAAAAAGAACATATGATAAAAATTTTAGTAATTCTTTCGCATTCCATACCGCACAAGGAAATAACATTTTTAATTAAATTGAGAATTAAACCCATGACTAGTCGGCACAGAGGCGTTTAATTGACCGTAACACACGTAGGTGAACGTGATATGAAAATGGCGAAGCAATTACAACTACGTTGCGTAGCTTACGTAGCTCTACCAAATTACTGTGTCACGTGACGTAATAGCCACGTAAATTCGACGTGGATTGGTAACTTTGTACGACGTACGTGTTATCTAACCACCTTGAATTGTTAGTGAGAAATCGTATTACTAATGAGTTGATAAGCGATTATTATTTTTAAGTAAAAAATGAAGACCGACTTTCAATGTAAAAGTAAGTATATTATTAAAGCACACTAAAAATTGTAAATTTTTTCCACTACTTCTCTACTCAATCTTCATTATTTTGAAGTCTGTACCAGCCATATTGAGCGCCAGTGCATTAGTTTTATATTTATTTTATCTTATTATTCAAGGATTTCTGAAATAGTTTGGGCTGGTAGGTACAGACGAATCAAAAGAGACAGCATCGGAACGTGACTGGGGTCAATTCACACCAAAACGTTCGGCCCATCTTGAATAAGGAAAACCTCTAGCCACAAAAAGTGCCAAACTAGGTACATAGAATAAAAAATTAACATTGGTCATTTGCATCATCATCATTTTGTATCGTCTGTCCAGGTCCTAAGAGTCAATTCACAATGAAACGTCATCTCAGACTCTCTCGAATTATAAAACCTCTAGCCACCAAAAGTGCTAAGACTACACTAAAATTTCGAGTGGCAATTTTGAATTGTTTGCGTTGTGCTTTAATAATATTCAGCATTTCACGGGGAACGGTGACCCAGTTAAGGGAGCGCTGTCAAAACGTCATTGTGTCATCGTGACACTTGACGGATCTCATTATGACGCAAGGAGCTTGTTACTGTGCAGTAATAACATACTCCATACATTTTCACACAAAAATTAGTTGTTATGCGTCACACAAATGAGCTTTCATGCCGAAATTTTACCCAACAAATATGTTTTGCTTATTTTATATAATTGTATTTTTCCATTAAGATATTTTTTATTTTGTATGAGAGAAACCATCTTTACATTTCTTTTTCAATCACGTCACCCACTCAATTATGCTTGTTAAAGTACAATATAATAATTATAGTTTCTTAACTGTGAGACGAACCTACACCTGCTATGCATTTTTAGATCTTTTAAAATATCTAATTTTTAAAATCATTATCAATGAAAGTAGGTACTTACTCTACACTAAATGATTATGTGGAATAGAAAGTGCTATTTTAGGAGAATATTTCGCATACCTATTAACCAACGAATACTCAAAATCGGAATTTCCGCACACTTAAAACGTTTCCTCATAAACGGATAGTTTGTGGAACTACGTGGGGATTTACCAGATTAATGTCCTCACATAATAATTTCGCAGTTTCAGCGGACACCTGAATAAAGTCATATAAGACCTTGTCCAGATATAGCGTAATCGCGGGAAATGTTAACGCGATACGATAACGCTAACGCGATTGCGTTTAACGCAGGAATGAGAGATAATAGGAAATATGAATCGCAACGACAATGCTGCCGTCTGGTGTCACTAATCCGAATTTTTTAATCTGTATAATTATAATTGACATTAAAATAAATCTTTCCTAATAATATAATGCTACCAAGTAGCCGCGAATGCGAATCTTGTACCCTACTTTTGTACTTGACATTGAATTTTACAACAATATTTTCTTAATAATATAGTCCTGCACGTTCCCGACAATGTTATAGTCATCATTTCTATTGAGATATATCATATCTATTTAATTTAAATATTTTTATTAGATATTGCTTGGAAAAAACAAGTCTTAACTTTACTTGTAACTTAGAAAATATAGATTTTAAATATTATATTGTTTTTTATTCGAACTTACTGATATAAGCACAATATAAGTTAGAGATATTAAGCGCAATATCCATTCGTGCTATAAAATAGCCTTGCCTATATCGTGTATCTACTTCGAAACTTCAAAACGCGCGAAAGAAAACGCGCGTTGCTTTTATACTTATATGCGTATTCTGGAAAAGGTCTAAGAAATATAGGTAATAAAGTGTTTACTGCCTCCACCTTCATAATATAGTTGGTCAATTGATGTATTTCACAGGTTGTTTATAGAGCGGCTTTTATGTTGATTATATTCTGTTGTTGTTGTGCCCGCGTTGTTACAGTTGTAATTTCAACATTTTTAGTGCCCGTGTATGTTATGAAATACGTGAAAATGTACCTAGGCAATAAAATGAAACGAATAATGGAGATGGAATAATGTTAATGTAGTTGAGGATAATTGGTATTGTATTACCTTTTGCCCATTGCCTATGAAATTTTATTCAAATAGTTGTTTTTACATATCGGCCGTTATTTTTAGATATCGAAATATTATACAACTTTGCGATTACTGATGTAAGGGTCAATCACACGACGTAGGTGATATAAATAAGCGATATGACAATTTAATATTGTATTTCTTTTTGCGTTGCCACATCACGATTCCGTGTGAATTAGTGCTAATATGACATTACGTCATCATGTAGACTAGTAAATAGAAAATCGCGGACATTCTCCACTTCCATTGTGGACTCATGATTGTATTAGTTCATTATCACTTTAACCTGACATGTACTTGCGTTTGTCAGTTAGAATATCAGTAGGCCGTGATTCCACCTGCAAGAAAACTTCCGTGAGAAATGGCCGACAGTCTGTCGGACAACAGCTTGCGAGTGTAAACACCGTAGCAAATGCTGTTACGACAGTTTGTCAAGCGCTTCCTACGAGTAGTTGCGTAAGCATGTTTAAACATGTCTGCATGGACTCGCGACTGATCTCGCTGCTTATCGGTCTAGTTCGTATATCTCGCAGCAAATATCGCACGCACGGCTTGTGTTTTTGTCAACGAAGATAGAATAAACCAGAATCCGTCAACGCCCTATATAGTGAGGCAATTGCAACTTTCGTAAGCTCTCGTGTGTAAACACCTCCGCGATAAGTTGCGATAGTACTATCTGCGAGCTTCTCGCAAGACATTTATTGCAAAAATAAATCGCAGAAATTAGTAAGTAATGCAAAAAGTAAAAGTAAAGTAAAGTAGTAAGTAGTGTAAACATTATTGCAAGAAACTCATGCAAGACTTCCGCGAGTTGCTTGCAGGTGGAAACGCGGCCTAACACTTCTTTTCATTTTCAAATGATGGCGAAGTAAACACAAACAAAACATATTTTCACGGGGGAAAAATAAGCACGCGGGCACATACTTCAATTTAGTTGGTAGGCACAAAAGGTAACCTACAAAGTTGCGCCGGGCAGAGGGGGAGGGCTAACACTTTTACTTTCCTCCTTTAATCGTCGTGCCGTAAAGATATTTTTTCTTTCATCTAGCGACGAACGTGGCTTCTTTGGTCCACATATTAAAGAAAATAGGACCAGAACTATAGCAAGATGCAACTATATATCAAATCAAAATCAAAAGCATTTATTTCAAAATAAGGTATTTTAAATACGAATTTTGAATGTTGTATCTACCTGATGCCTACCACCACTTCGGAAACTAACCCGCCGAGAAGAAGTGG
>DWAK01000102.1:0-14331 GCA_018230145.1 Lepidochrysops patricia
ACTTACCACGGGACCAGACTGACGTGGTGTGAAGCGTCCATAGATATTATATTATGTATTATATTATATTATTCACACTGAAACGTGGATAAGGCGTATTATTATATAAGCACAAAAACTAAGTAAAAAAATAATGCTTCGTCATCCCATTTTGGTCTGACTTGTCCTTATAAATAAAGACAACAAGAACAAAATATGTAATGCAGTCTTTCATCTAAGATTTTCCGAGACAGTCTCGCAAAAGCTTCTTATAGTTTTTATTTGGACTGGCATTTGAACGCCTTAATTCTTTTCGAAACCACAAACAATAAGGGAATAATACTCTGTAAAGAAACTTTATGGTCTAGATATTGTGTTTCAATGTTTTATTTGTACTTTTTAGTTTGTGAAGATTTTGTATACTGTTGATGCTTTCAATTATTATCTGCATAAAACAGATTTTTATTCAACTTTTCATCTTCTAACGAGTTGTTGAAGCTATTGACGAACAATAGAAATGTAATTAATAATTATGTATTTGAATTTTGCCTTCGATTCAATATTTAACTAACAAGTTATTTTATATTTTATCAATATTTTATTTTATATCCTTAAAAAAGATATCGGTATCAAAATGTCATAAATTAATACTTTGATCGTGGGAATGCCAGACACAATAGATATTTAATTGTTACGCGGAAGCCGGCTTCCGCGAGGGTGTCAAAGGGTTAAAGTGTTGTCAGATGTAATTAGCACCATTCAGCCTCATCTTCATTAATTGTTATGATTATTATTATCATGTAGCTTATGATTGATTATTCGTCACACGTCATAATTAAAAAAATATATATTTATTAATAAAAAACAAATCATTATAAAATTTGGCACAGATATAAGTTGGTATACGGTGTAGGCCTAAGGTTCATTTTCATGGCTGGAAAAAGTATTTTTCTCGTGGAAATAGTGTTAGTGACGGTATATAATACGCATTTTAACTTTTCATTTTCATGTTTCGTCCAAAAGATTTTATTTAATATTTATTACTTTTAAGACGATTTAACGAATACTGAAAGCAAAGCTCGATCTCCAAGCTGCTAATATAATATATTCGATAGGCGATAACGGAGTTAACCGTTACCCCGTAACCACCGTAGATGGCTCGCACGAACCAACTTGAAATTAATTTCGGAATTGTTCGACTGAACTCTCGATATAATACGTTTCTCAAGTTAATTGTGCCTTCTATAGCTAAGTGGTCTTCGAGTTACGTACCTTGTTAATATTGAATTAGGTAACATTCACGATCAGCAGATAATAATTACCTTTTTTGCGAATGATGTGGTCTTTAAAAATCTAAACTTTGCGTCGTAAATAAGAGTTGTGGTTATATTTTTAATGTGTGAACATTCGAAATAAAGTCATACGTACTCTGTTTAAAAGTGATATATCTATATATTTAATTTATATATTTAAGGGGCCTAAATATTTTACAGTGACTAGATTTTGCCGTTAATTCTTAGTGTGATTTTGTCCGGTTTCTTGTACCGTAGCTAACTGCTAAGACCGCTACCTAAAACTTCTTCCAACACTTTGATTAAGTCGTTCGTACAAGTATAAAAAACTTCAATATTTTATGCATTCACACCAAATGCTGAAAGTAAAAAAAGTTTTAAATCCTTCTGCATTTCTTTTATGAGTTGCAAAAGCGTCTATCAGTTATTTATTAATAAATATATTAAAGTGCCTTGTGGCATAATATAGTTGTGGTTTATTGTGCAATAATATATGTAAGTTGTAAGCCAATACTTGTAAATCTTAATATAATATATATAAAGATCTCGTATCACAGTGTTTGTTACAACACTCCTCCGAAACGGCTGATCCGATTCCTATGAAATTTTATATGCATGTTCAGTAGGTCTGAGAATCGGCTAACATCGATGTTTCATACCCCTAAGTGCTACATATCAAGACAGAACAACGTCTGTCAGGATCAGCTATTTAATTTATAATATTTAAATTATTTTTTTACTTGCTTGGCGAACTTTTTTCAATTCCCTATTTTTTTTTAATCGTTACGTACAACGATCTTGTCGCACTCTAATGAAATTGACATTGCAGCGAGGAGCAGTATGAGCAATCGGTATTCATATTATTTTATTATTATCGCAAACAGCCAAATTATATGACATTATTTTTGTATCCTTAATGACTAAAAGAAGTTATTAATTCTATTGAATTACAAATGCTATTATAACAAAAAGAAATTACAATGGGGTGTTAAAGAAAGAAAAAAAATATTTTATTAGCTATCAGGACGATAGCGCTACGTGGCGCTACGGGCAACACGTGATCGCTACGGCCCGTAACCACGTAGCAATCTAAGTGTCACTCCTTTTACGTGTAATGAGTTAGATTTCTTGATATTTTTCTACAAATTCAACATTTTTCTCTGCAATGTATATGAGAATAGCTTTTGCCCAAGGCCATGTAAAAAAAGAATTCCACGGAAACTGTACATTTTTTTGGTTTAGATAAAAACCTACATTCACCCCCGGGGTTCCGCTTTATATACTTATTATAGTATGCCAAATTTCATAATGATCTATTAATTAGAAAATAACATAAAAAATAACGTTGTAATATTAGTTAAGTAGGTTAAATAACGTATTCTTTTTGCATGACATAATATGTAACTATCGTATTATGTCATGCAAAAAGAATACGTTATTTAACCTACTTAACTAATATATCTTTATAGATGTTATAAGAGCCCCATCATTTGCATACACAAAGGCTGCCATTACGACGTTTCAAAGATTTCGTTCCAGTCATGTTCTAGTCAAACTTTCATTGTTTCTGGAATGTTCTTTTAATCTTAGAACCGACAAGACATTCGCTTTATGCATAATATAAAACCATCCTATTCCGTAGTCCGTCCTTCTATCAAGGGCTGTAAGAGTATCTTTAAATAATGGTTTTGATGACTTAGGCTGAATTCACACCGAAACGGGAGAGAAATGCAATTCTATATTACTTATTTGCCGCGTTTCCCATCGACTCTTCGCGTTTTATTGTGAATCGACTGGCTAAAACGCTTTTAATTTTATTGAATTAAATGAATAAATATATTTTATCTCTGCCGTGTGTGATGGTTTTTGCAAAACATTGAGCTCGCGATACTGTAGCGAAAAAATCTTATCGTATCTTTTTAGTGGTCAATCATGGTAGATAGGTTCGTCTGAATTACCTCATAAACTTAACTTAGACTTCATTAATGTTTGGATTCCTTATCGAGTTGTGTCTAAGCAACTATGATATCTAATTTGATATCGACTTTATAAAAATGATGAATCTAGGCAAACAATCGGAACTATCTCCATCAGAATTAAATGAAGCTCTGAAAATTACTGGCAAAATTGCTGAAATACGCAGAATCATCTATTGATACTTCCGTTTAGCGATAGTCGAGAAACTTCTATCATTAAAAGTTAAAACTAATTTTACTTCATTTAAAATTCTGCACCGGTTTCCTATACTTCTTTAATCTTGCTATCATCATTAACTACTTTCGTTATCGGTGCAATAAAATTAACAGTTAGTACTTATGAGAAGTTTTTAACTGCTTTAGCTCAAAGTTTCATATACGATAACAAATAAATAAAATAGGTACAGACATAAAATTTATCAAAACCGTATTTGAAGTACGAACATACTATGCACTACATTTAATATGTAACGATGTAAGGTTATAGAAAAGGTTGTATTTAATTCTGTTAATATTCATATTGAATCTTTCATTGCAAATATTCACACAAAAGTTACACTCGACCTGCGGTTACTAATGAACCAATACTGTAACATTTGTATTTAGCATATGAGTAATTGAAATTGTTTAATATTAATTTTCAGCTTAGATTAGTTAACGATTTTATACAATTAAATAATAATAAATTTATTTGCAATTTTACATGAATCGTTGCACAATGCACGCACATAAAGTGGAAAATTACATGTAATTACACGGCTAAGGCATCTTCCAAAAGCCAAACAACTCAGTGCCTGTGTAAACTTGATTAAGTACCTATTTGTCATTGACTATTCAATGCGATCTGCGATCGCATTGATGCATGTAGTCCATCCTACAACTGGTTTATTTAAAGCCCCGGCGATAGGGGAAACTATTTACAGACACCTGCTTTATATAGATCTTTTGTAAATTTATATTTCAAAGAAACTATTTATAATATACTAGATGGGTCAAATAGGAAGCCTCAACATAATATCTATTTTCAGATACTTACTTACGGATGTTGGGCTGATTTTATTTACTTATACTACTACTTTGATAATAATGTTAGTAACAAGTCCATGAAAAATAATGCAAGTATGCTGTAGAAGTACTGGAATATTTTACACTAGTAGCTGTTCGTACTATTCTAGGCAAAAATGCATAACAGTAGGTAAAATTGCACGACCACTTGATTCAATTTCTAAGAAAATGATCTAAAAACGGCGAATGTCGAGCATTATTATAATTAAAATAATAATTTAAAGAATATTCTTAGCTAAAACTTGCCGTTTCTTTTTGTTAATAAGTTTGTATTTAACAAACTCAAGTAACAAATTAATTTTACTATTGTTACGATCCTGGATAATATAACGGCTCCCACATTTTAAGTTTTCAGTTGGCAGTGTACTCGTAGCTTTATAGTATAATAAATAAAATTATAAATAGAGAAAATGAGTTCACCGTTGTACTTACAGAAAACTAAAAAATATAGCTTTAAAGTAGCTTAACTCATAAAGTTTAAAGATATTGCCTCCATGCTCCGTTGGTTTAAGACTTGGTTCCCGACTGGAAAGCCGTGGCTTCGATTTCCGCTTTGGAACATTAAAGTTTAAAGAGTACAATGTGCTATTTGCTTTGAAGAAAGTCTGAGCGATGCAATCCAACCTCCTTATATGACATGACCAACATAACACACTACACAGCTTCCTTATATCGAATATTAACGTTAGTCTCAACTCGGATGATGGTAATTGATGATGGTGATGGTTTCTTTTGCAGGTGCAGTACAGCTCGCGGCGAGTTGGACGGGGCATGTGGCGATGACGCGGCGTGGTCTACGCGCCATGTCCTGCTGACATGGCAGTCAGCCGCTCCGCCCTCCTTACGCTGGCAGCTCTCACAGCTCTCGCCGGTAATTTTATTCCGCCGTTTCCGTAAAATTTAGTATAGGTACACGAAAAAGGTAGAAAACATACTCGTAAAAGGTAAAAAAAATAGATCCACTCGTAGGCAGGTCCTATCCTTTATAGCATTTTAATAATTTCCGAGTAAAGTCTTAGGTTGTTATAGTGTAAAGTTTCAATAATTATATTGAGCATATTTAAAGAAAGCGGTAATACAGAGGACTCCTGAGAAATAGCTATGAAACTAAAATCTTATGTACATACAATCACGCTGAGGAAATATTGGTTAGTCTGTCGCAGTTCGATGTTCGGATTACGTGCGGAGTTCCTACATTCTACGGGCTTATCGCGTTTGTATAGTTTCCGAGTTGTCGGTAGTTCTACCGTAAGTATCTCGTCATGGCGGGAAAATGCCAACAGTTTAATTCTTCTTCTTCTTTTTTATGACTCGCTCCCCGCAGTTTGTGTCAATGTCCAAGTAGAAGTGTAACCATTTTATTTCAGAGCAACATTGTACATGTTGTCACAGTTTTATGATCCTCGTAAAACAGAAGTCGAGAGTAAAAATAATGTACTTAATAGTTTAAAGCAACAAAATAGGTAGCTATATTTAAATTGAGTTTAACGACAGCGTTCATAATAAATAAATCCAAGCTTTAAAGTATTTATATAGTTATGTTTAATATATAAAATTCTCGTCACAGTGTTAGAATATCAGACTCCTTCGAAATGGTTTGATTGATTGTTATAAAATTTTAGGTATTCTGTAGGTATTATCTATTTTTTTTTTCTATTTTAGGCAGGACAACGTCTGTTGGGATCAGCTAGTAGTATATAAGTAAATTAATGAACCTTTATTAGTATTAAGACAAAGTATTTGAACGGTGATATTTCATCTTGTATCTATAAATAACAGTTACATCAGTTCGAGCTCGGAGGCCGGAGGCCGTGAAGGCTAGTTAGTAGGAGGGTAATTTGTTATCATCTTGTCAGTTAGGACGGCGATGGATAAATAATTGGATTGCCTCTATCACGAAACTCGAACGTTTGTTGGATCAAGGTACGTTTTATTTATGAGAAAATCTGTATAAAGCATAATAAATTGAGCTTATACTTTGATATTGCTTATCACAATGGATTTCTTTTTAAACTTTAAACTTTATTAATAGATATTAATGGTAAGTAAGTATATAGTACATATGTTACATAAATGCTAGCAGTACCTACCTATAACGCACTAAAATACTAGTTTTCTTGAACATTACGGAACTAAAAATTTTAGTACCTACCTATACCTACTCAATTTTAACGATATAGATTTTTATACATTTCTCAAATTAGCTTCGACATAAATCATTTTAAGTCTTTCGCTAACTGATCTATGCGATCTATGAATAAATTGAGTCGTGAATGACTTATAGTCTTGCTGAGCCAAATTAGTCATATCCAAATCCTGACTGTAATCGCGTCTCGACTCTCGACTACAGCGTCATTAAAAGAGTTTGGTAGGCTAGCAGAGTAATTTTTAATGTCGAGTGTAGAGGTTTGCACGCCAAAATAATACTTAATATAACATTTCCCATACTCAAAATTATTATAGGTAGGTAGATAATACTTAACTCTTTGATCGCGAAAGACGTTTTTCTGTTTTAATGTGTTCAGTGTACACTATAGGGGTATAAAAATAGCTAGAAAAACCTATTATCTTTACCAAGTGTAAACATGTTATAGAAACGGTTAAACCGTTTCGAAGGATTAACAAGAAAAACTTTAGTACAAAATTTTATATAGACATTATATAAATATTTATCTTTGACGTACTGTAACTTGTGTACACCATATTCAAGTTGTATCCAAGTTCAAATTATATGCCCGCTCGAAGCTCATAAGTTTGATCGTTATTATACGAGTATATCATACTCGCGTATTGCTGCCGAAATACAGTTTGAAACACAAGTATCAGCTTCGAAACTGCTAAAATTTAAATCAATGTTATTTCTAAATTCCTGCTTTGTACCAGCGAGTTTGACTACGGTACTACGAGGTTGTATTATTGTTTAGAACATAATAGAAACTAATTTAGAAGCACTTAATTTGCTAGTTGCCATTGTAATTTTAGGTTGTTTAATAATAATTGTTTTCAATACAACACGCGCTTGTAAAATTTACTTCACTTAAGGTGTTATTTTACACAGATTAAAAAATGAATTTCTAAATTAAACATTAACATTCTTTTATGAATTAAGGTTTTTTAATGGTTATCGGTTATGGTTATGTCATCATATTTACTGTTCCCATATTATGGTTCCACTTAGACAAGTCTAGTCAGAAACTTTAGCCTTACTAGTCCTCACTCGGAGAAACAACGCAATATTGTACGTAAGCGTTGAAGCATTAATTGTTCATCATCCAATAGAGGAAGCGGACAAGTGCTTATAAAACTCGACTTTGTTTCCAACACTCATATGCGAAAGTTGAAAAATGCTCCAGTCTGAATACTCAAACAGTCTGGAATAATACAACGAGAAAAGTTGTAGAGTGAACTATTGTAACTGGTACTAAATTGTATAACGGAAAAACGCTGTAATGATTACTGTGGCTGATGAAACTGGGCTTTTACATAACATTTGCCAATGTATGTTGGTGTTATTAATTGTCAAAATATCTTGCTTGAACGAAAACAACACGATATTTAAGCGACCGTTATACGAATATTTTAAGTGATTTGATGAAATTGGTTTTAAATGTAAAAATTAATGAATATAAATGAATGAATTGATTGTGATATTTATCAAGTAAGATAACTTTATATAGAGAAGAGACAAAGCCCCATAATACGTAGGGTCAACATAAATTCATGGTTAGAGAAAACATAATATAAGTATGATATATTTAAATTAGTTCCCATAGATAGTTTCAGAATTGCGGATCTGACAATATCGAAGAAACGTGATTACCTAATATTGTGTGCCAGTAAAATAGAAGGGAGCAGCTGCCACAAATACTTAAGCAAAGAAAAAACAGTGGAAACGTAAAATAAGCGTTCATAAAATAGGATTACTTAGGGTTCTGAAAACATTCATAATAGGCTTAAAAACGTTCGAACTTGTTATTTTAAATTTTATATATTAAAGAAAATATCGTTTTACTTTTAATACACTCGGGTGGATGAAGCGGATTCGTTCTACTGTGAAACGTGCAGCTTTAAAAATTTGCAGGAGCATTTCAGACGACATTCCTTAAAAAGTGTCCTGTAATATTTGCGAGAAAACCCGGTCGCATGGGAAATAGGGGCGCTATTTCATCTGGGCAAGGTGTTATTCGAACACAAAACAAAAGGTAATAAACGTCGTCGTAAGTGAAAAACTTTACATCATTCAGTTTATTGTTCGGTGTGAAAATGTTCGCAATCCCTGGCGCAGCCGATTATATTTTTGAACCGACAAAACTTCAGCCAGAAAAAGGTTTGCCTAAACACCGGTTCTTATTCGAGCTCCATTTGTCTAAATTATAATTAAAAAGTTTACTAAAACAAATTAACAAAACGAAATAAGAATTGTGGTAACAAAACGGTACAAACATTTTAAGTACAGAGACCGTACACAACAAGTTGTACTAAGTATGAGTTGATTGTAATGATGATAATGTTTATTCCAAGTAAGTAGGTATTTAATATGTTATTAGTAAATTCACAAAAGAAACGATACTTACCCCAAAATAGTGTAGAGTAAAACTCGTGAAATTACGGGGTGGTTAAAAATTTCAAATGTCTACGAACGATTTCAATTACTCCTTTCAGAAGCATATTTTTTTCATGCATATATGCATGAAATTATAATGTCTAAACATTTCTAAAAGTACAAATGTAACTAAATCTTCAACATATCGTCATCACCCAAATTATGCAATATCACGCTTCTGTCGAGCGCTTCATTCATCAAAATATTTCATTACACTCAGAACGGATCATGTTAAGTAAGTCGAATATTATACAATGTTGTTCAATGGCAAATATGATATATGCCTTCTCGCCCTGAAACAAGAAACCTCTGGAGGTCTGACGCTAAGTAATGAATGCGTTTACACATTTATTCGTAAAGGGTTCTCGCACAAAGAGAAATCATACTGAAAAGGTCTTTGTGAAGATAATAATTTATGTAGTTTATTTCAATATTTTATGTATGTATATTCTTTAGCAATGTCATAAAATATTTATAGATATTTGTCGTATACCGCATTAATTATTTACTGCCGAAATTTCTCCTGCACATTATCGTGTATCAAACATAAAATAAGAACCGTCATAAACATCTCTATATCTGCAAAAAATAAGGAAACGTTCTCTCGTTTTTTACGAGCACAAATGAATTTAATGGGCGACAAACACGATATCGGATGATGTATCCCCTTGTTAGCTACTTCAGCAAACAAAGTTATGCTCAGCAACAGAGAAAAGTTAAATCTTGAAAAATGGCGGCTTCAAAGTGTTTGTCTGACGCCATTAATTTCACCTGGACTTGCTTCTTTTCGTGTATTATCATTGTAACAAAATAGTATTTTGCCTACTTAAATTCTAAGTTGAGTTTAGAACGTCCTCGTTATTATCACTTAATTCATAAAATAAAACCTTTAATTCATAAATTAGGTTTACAAACTGTTAAATACACCGAAATTCTCGGGTTTTGTATTTGCAACAGATCTCTAAAGACGCTGGATCTATTTTATAAAATTTTGGACGTGTGTTTAGCTAGTTAGGTATGTTATAGGCTTCTGATAATAACCCAGAATTGCACAACATTTTTGAGGTCTGTAATAAGTATAGATCACATTTTTATGTCAACAATTGTTAAAATGTTATTCTTAGATACCTATCAAGGGATCATAAAGTTATTTAAAAAATCATATTTATTTCTATTATTAAATTGAAATCTTCACTATTTCAGTAGCCCGCTTACCAGTTACCGCTACAGTCAGTGTGTGTGTGTGTGTGTGTGTGTAAAATCCCTACTCATTATTCAAATTTCAATCCTTGACATCGTATGACGTCACTGAGTCCCTAATCTCCTCTTAATATCAATCCATCCGGTGAACACACCATGCGGTCACTCCACAGACATAAATAATGAACGCGCTCATCAAATCAAGCCGAGTAATTATCATTTAATGATACCGACAAGTAGAGCAGAACACAATTTCGTTCAGTACTCGATGGTTCTGAATACTCGTATCGACTGCCACTACAGGAATTTTGTTGTGGCAATTTGGATCAAAAACTAAAACTAGACGAGAGCGGTACGTAAAAGATAAAAAAAATCACACATTGATTTGATTGGTCCGGTCAAAATGTAGTGTGTAAGCATTTTTATATATCAAAATTTTGTGTCGAACTGTTGGAGCACTACCAAATATTGGCTTTTAAAGTATATGCAAAAAAGTCGTCCGCAAATAGCCCCAAAACAAACTAAACTATTTTATGTCAATGAAAAACAGCAGCTCTATCAAAAGCAATCTGTATTTATATAACGTCAAAAAGAGCTTTTATTAACGAACGGCATAAACAAAGATTTTAAGATGCACTCGTCGTGACTCGTGACCATTAAATGATTAAAAAAAGATTCGCAGCGTAAGTATCGATCTGGAAATTTGATTGCTTCGTGTATACAGTCTGAATGGCCGCAGTCACGGGACCGGCGCGCACTCAAATCCCGTACCTATCATAACTACACACAATACCTGGTCCCAGCTATACGATAATTTGTGAGAACCACTCTTTAACCTGCGCGGCGGCGACCTGAATTTGCTTTAAAAATGTTCGCTTTGTACTTTATTGAAAAGTTACTTTGAATTTTAAATACACATTTTTGCTTAGGCGTATTTCAGTGCCACTTTATATAATAAGGCATAGGATTATTATCTTTAATAGATACTCATTAACGAGCCAGTAGGTATTATACCTACAATCGTGTACATGCATTTTTTTGTAAGTACTAAAATTGTGTTGTCATTAGAAATAAAAATGGTGAAAACCCAATTATTTCTTAGTCGGTCAGTAGTCACATGGATAAAAAATATTACATAACCATTGATTAATAAAATCAGAACACATCACAATATCTTCTAAATCATGGTAGCTGCCAATAATGCCAAGAAACAATCGTATGAAAATAATGTAACATCATCATAAACAAGCGATAATAATAATCTATTATTACTCAACGATCGCTGACCAGACCGGTGTACTAGTTTTCGACCTTATTACTCGGTATTACGGTTCAAAAGTGGTGGCCGGGGTCTATTGACTGTACATAGCATGTTTGTGGAGGATAATTAATTCCCCGGGATTCGTCCTCACTCGGGTCTCTCGTTCACGCGTGGGCGAATTTTCTTTCGTTATTTATTTTGTTTTTGTTGAATAAGATTACCGAATTGTTCTTTTAAAATAACATTAAAAGTATAGTAGGTAGAGAATTTATTTCGTGGAAGTTACACATGTAGGTAAAACGAAATAAATATTTTATAATCGTTCTTAAAAAACAATTAAGAAAATATTATCAATTCGCCGAAGTGTATAATATAGGTCAAAAATTGCTACTTTCTAAAATATTTTTATTAATTCTGATTCAGAATTTCATTAGAAGTAACCTTAAAAGTTTGTGAACTTTCCATCGACTGTAGCCGTGTAACGATTTTGAGTTGATTAATTTAAATTTGAAGCTTATTTCACACGTTTTATGAATTTGTTGCAATACTTTAAATTTTCGTAGCTCGATTCCTTCACATTTCTGAAACTCATACGAACGTCGAACTTCAGTTCAATTGAGAACTATTTCAGTTTCGCGTATATTCGTAAATATTCGAGCGGAGAAATAGTTTTCAAGAACTTCGGAATTGCGCTATTAAAGCTGAAGAAATTTCTATCTTGTAAATGTAATTCTTTAAAAGTAGCCTTGATGAGATGAAGTAATGATTCCTACCTTCCAATCCATACGGTACAAATACCGTTACATTATTACATGGTGCTTGGCACTTATTCTTTGTTCAATCAAGGGAGAAACGGTGACGTATTTGATAAAACAAACTTAACATTATGTACGTAATATATGTTTCTAATATAATAAGTAACTATAGCTATACATTCTAGATTCTACAGCTGCCAATATAAATGATTTTATAATCCACAAAAATATAAATGAACTAAACATGAAAATAGAAAAAAAAAGTGAAATGATCGACATTTACACAGCACTCCATTGAATAGCGCTCAGCTGTGGAAACAAAGAAACCTCATTCTGGTTTGGACCAAAGATTTCAAAACTAAGAATAGGCTCTAACCGCTATAAATTATAATATACCTACTTACATTTGATCAAACTTTACGTTACGCTTTCTTCATTTTCACTATATTATTTCAATTAATGTTAGTCACATTCACATACTCATTCATTCATAGTCGTTTGTTTCATAATTGTATCAAAATGGGCTCAAAAACTGTTACATGTTTGTTATTTGCAGAGTGATACAAGCATCATATTATGATACTTGACCAAAATCAGAACAATAGTCTTATAATGTACCAATTTATAGTCGTTTTTTAAACCATAGTTGTGAAAATCTTACTCCAATGACAACTCCTTTTTTTTTGGAAATTATTGATGGTCTATTAATTGATCGATTGAATTAAGGACAGTTTTAGCTGAACTTGACTTTTACCTGAAATTTATAAACGTCTCTGAGTTGGACCCACGAGCCAACACCCAGCTCTAGTAGACGTACCGTGGCATTGTTTCTAGTTATCAAGTGTTTAAGCACTTAATAACTGTGTAGTACATTATACCTGATAGTAGACTTACTTGCCTTTATTTAATTAAACAGTTTCTTCTGAACTATTAACGAATAACCATAAAAGTATTAACCGCGGGCCACAATATTTTATGGACATTGGCATGATACCTAAAGATGCTGTTTCAATCAATATTTTCATAAGCACACTATGATGGAACATCAATAGAAAACTAACCTCAACACTAATAAATAATAATAAAACAGAGTGTTTGGCAACGGTCTGAGTATATGATTGATTGGATTAGTTTCGTTATTGGAGATGCTCAAAGCTTGCGGGATTTGAGTCGGCTCTCAAATAATTATTAAATATTACCTTTCACAGATTGGGTATCTATTGCCTATGATTTGTTCTTATCGTTTTTCATCAAAACCTTCCGTTGAAAAATCTTTAATCCTCACGTATAAATACTTAAACGCTTTAAAATAACGCTATACGTAATCAAAATTCCATATTCGCTCGATGAATAAAACAAAGCGTCCGGTACAAAAAGGATATTGAAGTTTTATAGGTTACTTTTTGTTTACGTGGCAGCGGGTGAGCCTCGGCGATTGAAACCTCTGCGATATTAAATATGTATTTCATTTTTTGAGGATTAAAAACGTGTAAATTTCAATTTCACAGACTTATAAAAGATTAAAGAATGGTTAAATAGCGTGTGCCACGCGAAAGACTATGGACGACACAGACATAGTATATTATACACTTGGCATGCTGGGACGAAAACTGTACCCGCATGTTCTCTCTATAAATATGTGTTATTTCAAATAATGTAGGTAATATCGTTTATCTTTGGTTTTGAAATCTTTACTGACCTGTATCTTCTTTTTTTCTCTGATAGGCGACTTGCAGGCCATGATTTAAAGCTGATATAAAGAAAGTTTTGTTGTAGAGTATAATATATACAAAATATAATATGTATATGGATATATTTTAATTATTCTAATAAAACTAAAAAGAGTTTCAGTAACAACTCCCCATTTTATTCAATCGTAATACGTAAGCTAATAAACTGCATTTTATTAAAAACTTGTGATGTTTATCGTTATCTTTCAATGAACATCTCGCTTTATCAAAAGATCAGATAATAAAGGATTACTTAATGTAAAAAATATAACCAAGGATTATGCCTCAACCATTTCAATAAACGATTCAAAAAGTATCGTGACAGTCTCGACTTCCATAAGGTAAAGCATTATTAAATAAAATCCGGGCTTTTTTACAGAAGCGACAACAATTTATTTAAAATCGATGTCACAATTGTCATACAAAATATTCAATTGTTTTAAAGTTTTATTTTTAATTTTAGTTATAAT
>DWAK01000103.1:0-14300 GCA_018230145.1 Lepidochrysops patricia
GTGTGAGAAGAGGGCAACAAAGTTCTTCTGTAAAAGCTGTGATAAGGAGGAACAGTAATGGTTAATGTGACGTTTGACGTAATTTATTGATGAACCCTTATGTAAAATTTTGCGTTATTCGAAGTACCTATCTATTTCATGGGAACGAAATCGCGGGCAACAGCTAGTGTTTAATATTCTATTAATATTGGAGCTAACCCGCTGTTTAGGAACATTGTATATTAGGGTATCTGGGGTTGCTCGGACGTGCGTAGAATACCGATTGGTTCGACCAACATGCATACCCCGAATTGTATATTAATAATATCGGTATTACGTGATAACTGCTAAATTATATTAGGGGCCATCCATAAAGTACGTCACATGTAAGGGGGGGAGGGGCGTCGATGAAATGAGACATGGTGTGACTAGGGGTCCTATTTTTGTGCCATCACATTTCACACTGTGACATCATACTGGGCAGGGGGTCTCACAAACGTAACCGCCTGTGGAGGGTCTAAAAATCATGAAATTCGGTTGACGTACTTTATGGATGGCCACCATTACCATAGCGACGTCTCTGGGTAGTGTTGACCGGCACGCATTCGAATCCCGCCAATTCATTCCGATTTTCATTGTATAAAAATCCTGTATCTATATGGTTGAAACAATTAGTATTAAATATATTTCCGGTGTCTGGTCGTGTAATCCTCCCCTTTTTTACCCAATTACCGCGAATCCAATAAAAATGGCATGTTATTGGTATATTTATGAATGTATTATATATTTGTCGCACCTTATTGAACTAAAAATCCGATTTTAATTATTTATCTAAAATATTTTCGATATTACTCTGGGTAACATAGACGTCTTTTTTAATATTTCATTATTCTTGGAGAGAATTTTAACTCGTGTTTGCAACTTCCAAACTGTATTAAGTAGTTCAAAACTTTGAAAATCGCTGTGTGGTTAAAAAGTTGTGTGAAGCGTTCTAATGTACTGAGGTTTTTAACTTATAAAGCAATGGGATTATAAAACGTTCCAATGTCATTTTAATGCAGCCTCGTATTCATAAGTAAACATAATTTTGTTGGTAAACTGTTTAAAAAAATGTTTACAATAAACACACAAGTTTAAAATAAACGCATGCTTCTGCAACTTGGCCGTTGTTTATAGGATAACAAGAGCATCGAAATCGAAAAAAGAAAGAAAAGATGGTGGATTCGAAACTATTAATTGTTCATTACACAACCTCCATGTTTATAAACTCGCGAAAAAACACGTCCACACCTGTCGACTTTTGTTTATAAACAAAACGCCGCCTCCACCGAATAAAATCGTAATCAAAAAATCTAAATTAGACAGGAAAAAATAAAAACTCAGGAAAATTGTTGCTTATTATTGCTTATCTCTTATTTTTGCTATATATGTGCGAATAATACGCATATAATATATATTATATAGCTATCTCAAAAACTATTAAGCCGACGACTATGAAAAAAAATCATGAGGTGTAATAGACCTTCAAAAGCAATCATAATTTGTCATAAAAGCACTTCTATAGTAATTAGTCTATTACGATACTATTTGGTGGGGGCGGCGAAAATATTATGCTCTCCATTGGCAATGGAGAACACGGAAACATGTATCATAAACAAATGTTTCAGCACTTATGTTATGAACTATTTATAAACTGTTTACAGAGATTCTGAAACACGGATTGATGATTATAAACAGCGCTTATAAACAAATGTTTACTAATGAATACGAAGCTTATATTTTATAACATTTTGTTTCATTTTTATCTAGAGAAAATTTATCGCCGAAATAGTTGTGTGGCTTTTCTCACATTCAACTCTCAGAGTTTTTATCACTATCTTTGTTTTTAGGTATGAAAGGTTCAATAAAGACAATAACTATTTAGCGGTCGAATGTTGAATAAATCGAAGAAGAAGGCTTATTACTTATTATTATTTGTACACATAAATTATCAATATTTGTCTTTTAAAATATATTTATGCTTAAAAGTAAGACAGGGGTAGAAACCCAGGTGGTTGAATGTGGAAAGCTTCAACAAGGAAACAAAGCGCGTGGCAGCGGATAGTGAATTTCCATAAATAACGACAATCGCATAAAGTGGACTGTCTCGCTCTTGTCTGCTGGGATTAGCGCGGCATTCGCAGAATTCAATTACATTTTGTGGACTGGGGCCCGTGGCGGTGGATCGAGTTACAATATAGCCCTGTCCACAGACCACAAGACATTATCTCTGAGCTGTTTATTCTCGGAACCGTAACGGGAGCAAAGTTGAGCAATGCAACAAATTTAATTAAGTTTCAAATTACGAATACGATAAAAATAAAAGCCCCGAATTATAAAGGTAGCAAAGGTTATGATTATTATAAAGTGATCATTTTCTGAAGCGGTTGGTGCATGCGGGTTTGTACCTAGCCCTGACTTGATCGGCAAGTACCAAGAGATAAAGTAAATTTTCTTACCAGAAAACTTAAAAAAGACACTTTATTATACTTGTATAAAATTTTAAATAAAAATGTAGTTTGAAATTCACGCTTTGGGAGCTATGAAAGCATAAACATGCCAACATATCTGTTTTCTTTGGAGATCAAAAATTATGCGGTAGGTACCTAATGTTTGCACCACAGACGTACATATCATAATATACATGTACATAGTAGATAGCCTCAGCAAAGATCGAATCAATTTAGATTACTTGAGTCAGTCGGGCATAAACAATGCTCCGTTTGTTAACATTATTAGCGCTAATTAATATTATCCATTGTCAAAGTTACAGAAATCCTTGCTGGTATAATGGATATCATGGATGTGGCTGTCCATATTTGGTAAGAGCGGGACAAAATACAGACCCCCAAACCCCTAAATGTGAAAAACATACTAATGGTGAAGATGCATTCCAGGCAACAGATGCTTTTTCTGAAAACATTTTTGAAGACATCGCAGATAATGTTAGAAGACTAGACACAATCGTCAATAACTTTTGCAAGGAAAATAAAAATGATCGTACCAAAGAATTTTATGGAGACACTAACTATATGCTTAAATATAACCTTACGGATTTTGAGGAAAACGATATTCTAGTAAGAATAAAGAATCGAGTTTTATACACAACAGCGATAAAAATTGGTGAAGTCAAGTCTTTCAGAGATATTAAAATACTTCCAGATGTGGTAGCTGCGCCTAATGCCACATGGACTTTCGAAAATAAAATGCTTTTAGTGACAGTGCCATATAAAAGAAATATACACGAGGAAACAGTAAAGAGCTGTGAAAGTATTCCTTATATTATTAAACGTATACCAAAATTGGAATAGTATGTAAAAATGATATTGTAAAATATATTATATTATAGCAAGGTAAGTAATATAAAGATATTGATAAAATTAATACATTTGTAAAAGCAATAAATCAATAAATTATTCAGTAAAAAAATGTGTCTGATTTCACCTCTTTTACCTAAAATAAATCTAATTAAATCACGTGTTATTTGGTATGGATATACTTTGAGACTTGGGTAAGGAAATAGTTTTCATCGCGGTAAAATCTACGGATAAACGAATTCCTACGCAATGAAGTTGCGAGATAATTATTATACCTAAGTAGTATAATATTAAAGCCACTATTAATACTTGAGAAACATGCCTACTTTGTTACTACAACTACGAACGGTGGCACTAGGTATGTCCAGCATTAAGCAAAAGTCTTGAAAAATATAAATTTAATATTACTATGTTTTTTTAACGTTATATTGTTAATAAAAATACCGGTTTCAAAAGCATAAGGAAAATTTTGCTGTTAATCACTTTTGGTATCCAACAGAGTTCAGATACTTATCAATAGGTTATCGCACAAGTCTGTCGACATATTTTCTCAAAATATTTTTAGATTAGTCAGACTCTGAACAATGTATCGTCTACTTGTGTTCCTCGCTGTCTTCGCTTTTGCGGAGTGCTGCTTCGGCAACGGCCATGGTTGTGGGTGGAAAAAAAACCACAATCATACACATTTTTGCAAGCGATATCCCCACGGTCAACGCGGAACTCCGGAGAACTTCCCAGGAAAAACATTTGAAGAGATAGGAAAAAGCATGATACTCGTCGACAAGGCCTTGAAAAAATTCTGCGACGAAAACAATGCCAATATCACCAGTGAATTGTACGGAAAAGAGAACTACATACTCAAATATCATCTACCTGGATTCAAAGACAGTGATTTGGAAATGAAAATAACGAACCGACTGATTTATGTGACGGCAAACAGTACGGATGCTAGTGTACGAGACTTTAAAGATCTAAGACTTCTGCCAAGCACGGTTGACCCGAGTAAAGCTTCGTGGGTGTACGAATATAAAACACTCAAAGTATATGTTCCATACAAAACTCAATCTGCAAACGGTGACGACATCAAATACTGTGACGCGGTTGATGAAACGGTAACGACTGTACCGAACATGCAACATATTTTTAATTTGGATTTTAGAAATGGAAATTAATCTATTTGAAAATGCTTAATAACCGTAAAAAGCAGAAAAATATTTTATGTACTTTATATACTTAAATAATAATTATTATTGTTAGTGTTCTTCTTGCAACATATACATAATAATGTTTGTTAAATTCTCTCTTAGTAAATATTAGGCACTCATTTGATAATATAAAAGTTATGCCTATAAAGATTTGAATCTAAATTAGGAATGATACTCGTATTAAAATATGATGTTTTTTATTATGCCCGAAATAAATTTATTCATTATATTTTGTTTGTTTCAATACCTACTAACTAAACACTATATAATATAGAATATATATATAGAAAGCTGAGCCAAAATAATATGTTTTCTTAAGAACTCTTTCAAATAATAATAATATTATTGTATTGTAGAATAATTGCTGCATTTCCACCAGAGCTGTGCGAGGATGCGTAGCGAGAGATGCGTTTTTAAAAATCCAAAAGAATCGCTTTATTAACGTGTAGCTTCGCTTAGCAAAGTCCTGTTGAAGCGATTTTATTGGTTGTTTAAAGTTTTAAAACATATCCGTCGTCACACATAGGCAGCGTTCCGAAATAGTCCCCAGTAGGTATACTGGCCAGTAGAAAAATAGCCGCCATATTGTACTAGTGACAATATATAATACAGAGGCCAGTATATTGGTAACTGTTTCGGAACGCAGCCATCCTGTATAACACAGCGTACAACTCTGTTTACACAATCGCGTACGCTAAAAATATAATTTGAGTGCGACAAGACAAGTATAATTACCGCACGCGAATTAGCAAATTTATTAACCGATTAACTGCCAAATCAAACCCGACGAAGTTTTTTTAGAAATAATATTTGTTTTATTACTGTTTACAAGAATCGAAATCGAATTTAGAGAGTAAGATCCCTGACTCCAGAGTTTATCAATAGGTTATCACGAGTAGCTCTCTATTTTTTTTCAACTTCAGTAAGACACTGAACAATGTATCTGCTACTTGTGTTTCTCGTCGTTCTCAGGACTGCGCAATGCCACTGCTTCGGCAACAGCAAATTTCCATGGATACAGTCACCACCCAGGTCACCACCATGGACGTAGACACCACGGTGAAGGTGAGAGCCGTGAACTTCCCAGGATCAACTTTTGAAGAAATTAGAAAAAATTTGATCCTCATCGATAATGCTCTAAAGAAGTCTTGCGATGAAAATAATATTAACAGCACGAGCGAAGAGTATGAAGAACATTTACCTGGATTAAAATGTAGTGATTTGGATTTTGGAAGTCAAAATAATAAACAGATTGATTTATGTAACAGCAAAGATTACGGATGCTAACTTACAAGAGTTAAAGAGTTATCCCAGACAGGGTAAAGCTTCCTGGGCTTACGAGCATAAAATACTCAGTGTGTATATTCCATACAAAACTGATTCTATGAACTAGAAACATTCTTCAGTGTGGCGTCGTTGATGAAGATGTGAAAATTGTGCAGCACGGTGTAGTCAAAAATAGTTTATATGATTATAGATTTGGTAATTCATTTATCTTAAAAACCATAAAAAAGACAAAAAATGTAGGTAGTCTTAATAAGATTACTATATACCTACTATATGACCTACAGGTATACATTTTTGTTTTTCACTTTCAGTTTTAATAGTGGATAATTTTTTATATGGAGCTTTATGATGTATTAATTTCAAACGCTTTTTAATTTTTTTGTGCTGTATTGGACCTTATCACAACTTACATAATAATATTATATTATTGATATGTTTACCAAATATTTTGTAATAAAAACCCTATTTAAAGAGTTGCAGGCATGCAGTACCTATTTAAAGCAGTATATAATTGTAAAGTCATAATCTTGTAATGTGCAAAAATAATAATTGAACCACTGTATTAATTTTTTTACTTATTAACCTTTTTTATTATTTTTTTTTGTTAACATAAATTATAATAATAATAAAAAATGTTCCATCCACCCTTAATTCTTAAGACGCGAAAGTTAATATGGAGCTGGACTGAAAATACTAGCGGAGGATTTACTTATATAATAATATTATATCAGTCATAGTCAAAAATCGATAAATTGTAGTCTCTTCATGAAATGACTGGTTTATCCTAGGTTTGACCAAAGCCAGGCTAACCCAGAAATAAATTTAAATTTTAGACTTTTATAAAAGTATTTTTAGTCAGGCCTAGAAGTACATAATATTTCAGTCAGACGTCGAAAGTAATAATATTAATTAAATTAGATTTAAGCTTTGCCTAGTTGATCCTAGAAGTGATAACACAAAACAAAAAAATGATACTTATGAAAAAAGACAAAGAAACAAAGAAGAGTGACAACGAGCTCTCCATTCCACTTCAATTGGACGATGACCACAATGTGCCTAACGTTAAATTGACTCTTACATAGAAATGCAAACGATTCTCAATTTTCTTTTATTATAACATGTTCTAGTTACGATATAAATACATGATAATATAATGGTCACATCGTGGACTGAAAATCGAAATCGAATACAGTTTAGAGGGTCAGGCCCCTAACTCCTTTCGACCCAGGTTATCAATAGGTTATCCCCAGTTATTGTTGTGAATGAGTATATTAAGCGAAAAGAAAATTTTTAACCTTAGTAAGACACTGAGCCATGTATCTCCTACTTGTGTGTTTCGTTGTCCTCGCTACTGTGGAGTGCCACGGCTACCACGACTACCACAACAGCAATTTCTCCTGGAACGGACACAATTACACTCACGGGTTTGGCTATCATCATCATCATCATCATCACCACCACCCAGGACACCATCATAAGTGGAGACACCACGGCGAAGGCAAATTAGTGGAGAGCTTCCCGGGATCAACGTTTGAAGAAATAGCAAAAAATTTGGTTCTCATCGACAATGCTTTAAAAAAGTTTTGCGATGAAAATAATATTAATATCACGAGCGAAGGGTATGAACAAGAAAATTATGTTCTAAAATATAATCTACCAGGACTCAAAGACGGTGATTTGGAAATCAAAATAATAAACAGATTGGTTTATGTAGCGGCAAAAAGTACAAATGCTAACGTGCAAGTGTTTAAAGATCTAAGAATACTCCCAGGCAGTGTAGATCCCAGTAAAGCTTTCTGGTATTACGAGAATAAAAATCTCAATGTGTATATTCCATACAAAACTAATTCTATGAACGAGGAGATTCTACAGTGTGGCGACGTTAATGTAGAGGTGAAAATTGTGCCGCAGGGTGTAGATAAAAGTAGTATGTTTAACTTTAAAATTGATTATTAATTTGCCGAAGAAATAACCTTAAAAGGAAAGAAAATGTATTATAAAGAATATTTATAATACGCAATAATAACATTCTTTGATGCATTTATTATGTCCTAAACTAAATAATGTGTTGATTACAGTTTTATATAATTTTAATTGTAACAATACTGTACTGTTTATTACATCTTACTTAAGATTGATTTTCAAATAATGTATAACATTTAGTGCCGAAACAGTTCTTATTACAATAAAGTCACTTGACACAATATTAGTGCGTGTAGGTAAAATAATGTAAATTATAACACTATACACAATGCCCTTGCTAGAGCAACTCACTATATCCTTTTTTCGAAGGTTTTCTGAAAGAAATTGCTTATTGATAAGGATTTTTTTATTTTTGTATGTGTTGATATAACTGTGATATTATTTGTATATGTGATGATTGTGAACAATAAAGGATATTTTTTTTTTCATAATTTGAATATATTAATATAATATTATCTCTAATTTTTAGTAACCGTACCACTACCTATGGGTATCTGTTGGTGAGTTAAAACTAAGTTAGCACAGAAATAAATTATTTTAATCAAGATACCTTCTGTTTAATGTCCCTTTTTGTTTCTACAAACAGCCTTTATGAAAATAAATATATTATAAGGTTAGGAATTGGATATGCATTTTTTGAACGTCAGCTACTTTTATCACTTATTAATTTAGAGAGAAAGTAATAAAAGAAAGGACACAAAAGATGGGGAATAATGGGGGGTAGTAATGGGCACCGGAAGCGCCGTGTGTTTGCGGATGTGACGTGACCGGGGATGATGGATTGTTTTCAAATTGGATTCCGAAAGGGGAAGTTTACGTTTACAAAGAAACGTACGAGCCCAATCGATTGCAATCAAAGAATGGTTTGATTCAATTAAAATTAATGTTTTTATTACAGAAAAAACAGGCAGATAGGCTAGCTTTTCTAAAAAAATACATCTCACGGGTAACGTAAATTTTCCCGTAGGTAATCCTAGTCTATATTTCCCGTCATCCACATTGACTACTGAAACAATCATTTACAATATTATTTATAACTATTATATTATTACTGAAGATTACGAATATAGCATTTACAAACTTTATAGGTTATATTTTTTTATCAAATAAACTTCGAAAAAAAGTATATATCACCCTTTGGTTATATTTATTTGACGTGTTATTTATTTATTGTTAATAAATATTTATTTTATAAATCCTGACTTTAAATTTCCAAAAAAAAAATCTTCAGTATTCTTAGAAGGATTCTAATAAGGCAGGTGTCGTGGATCATGACGTTCTTTTTGTTTCTTTAAAAACAGAAATACGGATTTAAAAGTGCTTTACAAATTATACTGTCTACATAAATCACAACAAGCAATGACTTAATGCAGGGCAATTTCACTTAAGAATTAGACAAATGATATTTGATCATGACTTGCACAATGACGCCATGCCAACTTTGCACTTTCATAATCATATTATGATATTGTCATAGATAGGTATATAAACTTTTATTTAAACTTATTTTCTGATTGGACTGGGTAGTATTCCTAATTACGTCTAGTCGTTATTTTAACGTATTATCAACGTTAAATAAATCGGTTTTAATATCTTTAGTAGCAACGGAAAGTGCTATAGGCTTTAAAACCATTGCTAAAAGCTCTCATCATTTCAGGTTCACGGGTCGTGGGGTCTGCCAGCCTTCATCTGCGACGTTTACATCGCGATGGACGTCACTTCCTCCACCTCCAGCATCTTCAACCTCGTTGCCATCTCCGTTGATAGGTGAGTGAGATTCACCATCATATAACATTGTGACAGAACATACAGCGCCACAATCTTGCATCGCACTATCGAAATTTTCTCACCTTGTCAGTATAGGTACATTCGAAATCTAGTAGCTAGTATATATAACTCCTTCTTCTCCCTTTGTGGCTTTACTATTTTTTTCCACAACATTATTACTATTCAATACATACATACACCTAGATTAAATTGCGTTGTAGAACTCATATCATAGACATAAAAAGTATGTATGAGAGTTATAAAACTTTTGGTAATGTATGATTATGTTCTCAACATATTATATAGATCAAGACGAGCGTTCAAGTATCGTCCAACTTCCCAACCAACTTATGAGTTAAGTTCAGCTAAGTGATACCGTTAACATTCCGGCAAACTAACTAATGAACATCAAGTAATGTCTCGGTTACTTGACCGAATTTCGAACTCGCCACTAATAGCTTCGGATTTGATAGTTAAGATAACTTGCGATTTATGTCCCGGTCTTCTCGGAGTGCAATTTGATTAAGTTAATACCCAGTTAATGTTATTATTTTCGATTTACTGGAGTCGTTACTGAAAATTTACTAGTCTTTATTGCTTATATAAAACTAGGATAGCAGAACTGTAACTACGATAAGACAGATTGATAAATAAAAATAGATGACGAAATAAATGAAAGAAATAGTCATATAGTGAGTATGCCGACATTTCTAAATCTAACACAAATTATAGCTTTCGGATTAACTAAGAGTTGTCGCAATAAAAAACTAGCAAAAAAATATTTTTATTTAACACTCGTGCGACGTAAGTGTTATTTCCTGCATGCTTTTGCGTTTGGTATAGAACATAACTGCACACTTAAGTTTATATATATACTATTATATACATATAATATACTATTATGCTACAATCATCAAACTTACTCATCACATTTATATCTATAACTCATTTATTATAATGTTAACAGCATAGTTCCTCTCTCCAGGTATATAGCGGTCACGCAGCCAATCAAATACGCCAAGCACAAAAACAACCGGCGCGTCTGGTTCACCATCGTGCTGGTCTGGATGATCTCGGCGGCCATCGGGGCGCCGATAGTCCTGGGCCTCAACGACACCCCCGACAGGAACTACAACGAGTGCCTCTTCAACAGCCAAAACTACGTCCTCTACTCGTCGCTCGGCTCCTTTTACATCCCCTGCATCATGATGATGTTCCTCTATTATAATATTTTTAAGGTGAGTTGGGATTAGTTTCTTGGGTCGATTTTTCTTACCGGAATATCAGGTGATAGACATAATAAATCTTGGAAAGTAACCGGGCGGGATAAATTGGTCTAGATGATGAAATCAATCATTAAATCAATCGATTTATATATTACCTACAAGCTGATCCAGGCATACTTTGTTCTGCCTAAAATGAAAAAAAAGAAAGGTAGTAGCCGATTGTCAGACCCACTGAATATGCATAAAAATTCATGAGAATCGCTCAAGCCGTTTCGGAAGAGTATGGTAACCAATACTGTGACACGAAAATTTTATATTAATCTATGATATATGGTGATAGACATAAACTTTTTTGAATTTCTATGAGGATATTTAATTTCTACCACGAAATTTTGATAATGGCATAATTGATCAGCCACACGAGTGCTGTGAATTTTAGCAACTTATGTGAGCCAGAATCGATAAACATATTTTAACATCTACAAAAATATTATGATCTCAAGAGAGAGAGTCTTGTAATCCGTGTTGGGTCTCCTAATAAAATAATTACATGCAATTCTTTCAGAATTCTCAACAGAGTTTGAATGTAATTTTATGTTCTCTTAAAACATTGGTCAATATCGAATTATTTTTCATTTGTCATACAAGACTATAAGCTTGCAAGTAGCAAAGATAAAAGCGTACGTGATAGTAAAAGCATTAACCCCTACGTATCGGTCTGAAAATACCGTGACAAAAGTCGATGCTATATTAATATTGCTACTAGAGCCTGGGAATTCCAGTGTTGTTTAGTCTTTTAATCACTGCCCCCGGGATCAAGTCGATAAGGCGCGCCATTACATATTTATTATTGTAAATTATGACTGAATACTGATACTCTTGAGGAGCTGCATGAATATCTTAACGGCCGCGCTCGGCAAAAACCCACGTAATTTCCAGATTGCATATTTTATGTAAAACGCAATATCATCGGACGAAGCGAAAACAACGTTATTTTAACTCGACTATGATATCACATTAATATTGCACATAAGCATATTTGGCAAGTTGATGCAAAACGGGGTGCGGTCTCTAAATTATCATTATATCTGTCGTTCACAGTAAGCAAGAATATTATAGTATCTTTATCGTGTGTGGTGCGCTAAATATTTACTAACCTTACACGTAACACAATTAGTGTGCATCATACTAAGAATGAAAAATTCTAACGGGTATGTAAGACTAATTTACAAAATGTACTGTGAGGATTTATTTTCCAAAAAAATCTGTTAACAACACAAGTAAAAAACACGTCATGTTAAAGTTAAGGTCTAGGACGTGGAAATATTACAATTACTGATTATAACTATCATCATACCATTGTGCTAATTCTAATTATGTTGAAATCTAAACCAGGCTTTAAGAAATCGCGCGAAGAAGCAGCGGGCGGCGAAGCAGCCGCCGGTGTCGGAGCCGGCGACGGCTGCCGTGGTGATCGAGAACGTCGCCACGACCCGGCAGCTGGAGACGGCCTTGGATGCGCCCACCAACACCGGCTCCGGCAGCAATGAAGACGATCATGATGACAGGTGAACAAACTGATGTTTAACATCCAACCCCCTGAGCTACCGTCAGCTTTTTTTAAGTAGGTATATTAGGAGTTAAAAAAGCAATTAATTTTAAATTCGTAAAAGCACAGGAGGTTGTATCGCTTGATAGTGATAGTGATAAACAATAAACGACTTAACAAAACAATACTGCGTGAGATGTTAAACAGTTATAAATTAAACTAAATCTTGACAAAAAATATTGTATTTAGAAGATCTTTACCTTTTCAGCGTCACAAGTAAGTCGTATTGAACCAGCACCTGAATTTTCATAATAATATATTTTATTACGATAAATAAAAAACGTACATACCTACTAGTTATCTAAAACTACAAACAGAATACTATTAAGCATTTTAAGGGTTTCATACCTTTTATATACGGGCTAAATCAGGTTAGAGACAGTCGATGCGACTGCGAATCGAACAGAAGTGATTACGGTAATTGCTACTGAAGATAAATTCACATGATATTTTCCTGGAACATCCAGATGCTCAAATTGATGAAAATGTATAATGTCCACACGGGCCATCTTTCATTAGGGCCGGTGTCGCATATAGACATGATCGATGGAGTCATCAATTTAACAAATTAATTGTTTATGCATCGTATCGTGTGCGCGGGTGATTACTCGCAAATTGAATTGGATAATAATTGAACCTGCTGATGCATATCTATTGGTTTCTGATATCACTTAGATATCATCATCAACCATGGCCTAAATGCCAAATGCATTTAATATGTTTGTTACCTCTTCAGGTCTAAACCTGGTCTGAATTGTTTTGAAGGGTATAGACTATATAAATATTATTTTTAAACTTGTCAAAAGACATCAGATGGTTTCATTATAATGTAAAATATAGGGCTTTATATTATTCGTTGCCTTGTTTTCAATAGGTATAATCATTTTCTATCAAAAAAGTTTCTATAATGATAATTATCATCTGAAAAACAGAACAAAGGTGTACTTTCGAAGATCAATTTAAGTTTATCGGCAGAAATAATTGCATGCAAAGTTATTTCTAGTTAAATTGCTGTTCTTCCGAACGTTTATTTTGAACATTACGTATGCGGTGAGTTAAAATGGCGGTAAATAACGGGAATTTTAAAAGAGTGATTTAAAATTCCTATTTTTTAAATGCCAATCCTATACGGACAAAATAAATATTTAAAAGCCAAACCGAGGTAATAAATCTGCGAGGGAGGACAGATTCTATTCCAGTGGGATATTGGGCGTGTCTGGCTGCGGGATCTGGTATAAAAATCTTGTTGTTTCACCTCGTATGCCGTATCGTGAATACATTATGGAAAATAAATTGTGTGCGAAATCTGATGATCAAGCGTTTGTGGAAATCATGATTTATTTCGCTAATTTTTGCATTTCTTTGATGATTTCTACAAGTTTTTATCAGTGCGATTTTATTCAATATGGTATTACTTGCATAACTTTAAACTGCAATGAATATTTGCATCTAATTATGATGGTATAATTAAATTATTCTTGCCGACTTCATCCGGGAAATCGTTGTCCTTCATCCATTGCTCGTAGTTTGTTGTTTCAATAAAGGTTTTGTTTCAGCTTCGACAAGAAGTCAGTGGAAATGGAGGACGCTGACGACTGTCACGTCATCCCCAACAACAGGTCCACCGAGTTCATACTCGCCACCGTCACCGAGGAGACTACTAAGTGCGTTATGTTATACTTTGATCCCAACAAACGTTGTTCTGTTTCAATAAGCAAAATAGGAATAAAAGTTATATAATTATTTTAAACTCCACAGACCGTGAAGTGTACGTAAAATTTCATCCAAATCAAAATGGCAGCTAACACGTTAATATATTTTTTTTATTTATTCATATTATGATGATAGCTTAGTAACCATAGTTATTTTATATTTATAAAAATATAAT
>DWAK01000104.1:0-14292 GCA_018230145.1 Lepidochrysops patricia
TTCAAATCGCTGTCATACAAAAATGAGAAGTTTTATTGACAAATCGATATCGATTCGGTCGACTTTGTTGTGTTAATCCCAACGTGTTTGATGTTCCGTTCCGCCGTGAAAAACATCGTCGTGAAAATTATTTTTCGTAATTGAAAGGAAAATAAAAATTAGATTAATTCTTTTGCAAAATAAACTTAACAATTACGGCAATTTGCTATACTTAATCACATTATTTTATTCGCGGTTAGTAGCGCGGCGTGAAACGAAAAAATTCAATGTGTCATAACTCGCTTCGGCTTTTAAACAAACTATTATAGTTTGTTCAAAAGCCGAAGCTACTATAATAGTAGGTTATTGTTATCTGACAGTTTAAAAATCATCACTTAAACAAGTAATGTTCATGGATACGGGTGTTATCAACAACAAATATAGACTTTAAAATTGTGCTAAATATACAACTTACTAGTGTTAAACTTAGTATTAAAAAAAGTATAATAATATTTACTACGTACTAACCTTGCTTCATTGATTAATTTCAAGCAGCTCTGCCTTTGTGTACTTCTCTCAACAAAATCTGGCCTGTTCCGTTCCAAATAATCTCTAATAGTACACGTTGCTGCGTTCCCTATTATATTGTCTGTACTTGAAACCTCATTATCCTGGGGCAAGTGTCTTGCACCATAGACGTTATTTGCAAATTGATCTCGTGGCAAATCGCTTTCTATTTTTTTAGTCACTTCCTTAAATTGCATATTTTCTACCCTGCGCTTCGAGGGCACTTTAACGACTATATTTTTTAAATGTCGCTCTACCGTCCGCTTGTCTATTTCTTCGCTGGCGATGCTGTCAGAAGTTTGCAGGATCAAGTTGTAAGCGACGCACTTGTTCGTCTTTTCTGTCCGTGATCTATGGCTTTTATGTCCTCTGCAGTAGCAGCGATGCTTGCACGTATCAATAACTGAGGAACTGCTTGATATATCACACTTTCTATAGTGAGACTTACAACATTGATGTTTCTCGTATTGATGTTTGTGTTTATGTTGTGTTCTGCATGCAGGGGTATCGATCGATGTACTGTGGATGTGAGTAGATATCGGACAATCAACATATTCGCCGCAGCGTTGGTTTTGCTTAGATTTCCTTGGGCTCGACTGTACACTTGTATCTTTAAAGGTTTTCTTTGCTTTGTCGTCAAATTTATATTCTTGCTTACATACATTGTAGTCTATAATATATTTTTGAAATGTCTTCTTCGGTTTGTCACTACTTTTTGATCTATGAGGACTTCTATTGGCACGGATTAATTCTTCACTTGCACTAGAACTTCGAGCTTTACTGCTCTCATTTTCAGTAGTTTCACTAGTGTCTAATAGGTAATTAAGTACCGAAATTATTTCTGCATAGCATTTCTTACGTTTGCCTTTATCGATCTCTTTTTTCTTGTAGCGCTTTGTTATATCGCGAATGATATCCAACAGGGGATCTTTAGTAGAACACTTACTGTCATTAGCATTTGATGAAGAGGATTGTGATTTTTCCGAATTTTTACTTTTTTCTCTGCCACTGTCTTTTGTATCGTTAGAATTTTTAGTATAGTCTGTTACGTCTGTTGCCGTTTCTTTGGTTTTATGTTGTGTAATAACACGATAATCATATTGTGTTTCAACGTCTTTTCTGTTATTAGGTGGGTTAGTATTTATTTTATCAGAATCAATGTTAGATTTAGGTAATGGTGTATTAAATTTTTCGTTTGCTTTGCCCAATAGTATATGACGATCAGAAAAATCTTCATCTGAATTTGGTTTAGATTTATAATTAGATCTTTCTAGGGATACTTCTTTCGAATTATCGCTTTCTTTACCCATTAACGCAGGACGACCAGAAAATTGTTCTTTATCCGAGTTTGGATTAAATCTTTTTAAATAAGTTTTTAATTGTCTTCCATTTGAACTTTTGTTTCCTTTGTCTATAGATGTGTGACGATCTGAGCTGAGTTTTTTTGAAAAAGTTTTTTTCTTGTCGTATTTTGAATCTTCATGTTTTACGCTAATAGATGTATGACGATCACAAAATTCTTTTTTATCTGGTTTATTCCTAGGTGTAAGTAAAGGTTTTTGAGATGTTGCTTCTTTTGGGTCGTCATTTTTATCATTCGATACATTATATTGATCTATATCTTTTTTACCTGAGTCAGGTTTAGATCTAGGCATCATTTTAGGAGATTTACTAGTATCAGCTTCAGATTTAAATATAGGTTTATTAAGAGATTTCTTCCTCGTCTCAAAATTTTTTTTAGGGCAGGTTAAGCTAGGAACAATACACTCTATTTTACCATTGTCAGTGTTTGATCTCATTAATGGAGCTTTGGGTTTACTTTCTTTCGGATAAGTATTATAATATCCCATATCAACAAACTCATATCTGTAAGCCGAAGTCGTTGGTTTTTGATCATCACTTGCTTCTGTGTAGCATATGCTATTTTTGCGTTCTTCCATATTGGAAGTTTGCACTGAAACGCATTCAAATTGTTTGTTTCTTATATTTTCTGATTGCGTGGTAAGGTTATCATTTACAACTTTTTTACAAGTTCCAAAGTAATTCGATCCTAGAGACTGTTTTAAATGTGTAGATGTAAATTTAGTTAATTTTTTCTCTTCAGTATCTCTTGAGTCTAGACTTACCTTTAGTGTCATGTTTGTACCATGAATGGGTATAGTAAAATTGCTTGGAGATTGTATATTTTTTAAAGTTACTAATTCAGAGTCATTTTCATCAATTATTCTATAATTTTCTGGTCGGCTAACCACATAATCTTTTTCCATTGGCGAATTATCGATTGCTATAATTTTATTTCGAGAATGTTCAGCATTTTTACATAGTTTGTGATCCTTTGCGCCATCACTGTTGTTGCTTTGATCATGACATAATTCGTCTTCAATAATTTTAATATCAGATATTGATGGGTCAGATATTTTAGGGTCTATGCTTATTTCTGTCTGAGTTAGTATTGTACCTTTACAAGTGTTACAAGATGGTTTTGATAATGAGGCCATGTTTTTTTTAATGTCCTTTTTATTTGGACTTTTGTATTTTGCATAAGAAGTTTTATAACATGAGCTTTTTATTAATTTAGGTATACTAAATTGTGTTTGAGATGATTGTGTAGAAGTCGTAGAATTATTTTTGGTAATCAAATCTCTACTATCATATGTGTTAGTATTGTAAGGATGGTCCACTTTTTCAGATTTTTGGTTTGAACAAATATTCGTTTTTATGTTACTTCCCACCATAATACATTTACTAGGCACCTTTGAACATCTATAGATAAGAAAGTTATCAGGTACTTCATCTGGTTTTTCAGTACACAGACAAACATATTTGATGTTTTCTTGACTATTGTCATAACATATTTTTTCACTCTTCAGATGATTATTGTAATCTAAATTATCTGTTTTAGTAATAAATTGATTGTCGAAATTGACTTGCACTGAGCTATCGGTAACCACTATTTTCTCATATTTATAAGCAGAACAATCTTGACATTGAGTGTTGGAGCCTGCTTCCATTGAGCGGTTTATTTCACTTTCCAGTCTATTTCTTAACTTTTTATTTCTTTTAAAATCATTGGTACCCTCCAAAAGGGTAAAAACTGTATGACTTTTACTACCCTGTCCTGAGCCATTTTCAACATTACAACTTGAAGGAGCAGTATTACTGGCATCACCAGATCCATCAGCTAAATTATTTCTTGTGAGGTCCTTGATAAGATGGTCAATATTGCTTTTTGCTTTGACATCAGCATGAACAACTTGCTCAGATGTTTGGGTTATCTTTTGCCTCAGTAGCAGTTCTTGCTCTTTTAGTTTCTTTTTATATAAACTTTCTTTCTTTAAAGCTATAAGGTACTTTTTATAAATTTCTTCAGACGACGAGTTTGCTAGAAAAACTTCAGATAAGTATTTACTTTTATAAGAAAAATCTGAATCAGTACTAGATAAATTAACAAGTTTTTCATGGTTTGTGGCAGTAGCAATAGTAGGTAGATTTGGTGCGCTCTGTGATGTTGTAGCAATTTCACCAGAGTTAAATTTTTCAGCTAATATAGACTTTTTTGGTTTGCTATCTAAGTTATTACTTTCTGATGTACTGGAAGTTGTTAGATTATTTTGGTTGGATCCAAAGATAAATTCATTGGAGCTTCCATCATTCTTATAATTTGTTTGTATTAGACTTTGGACTACTTCTTTGATTAACTTCTTTTTTAAACTTGTATCTTTATATCTATGTTGCACAGCTAGTTTTAGTAACTGAATACTCTTTTCTAGCTCCTTTGCAAAGGTACATTGTAAATCTTTACTAGACTCTGTTGTGTGACATGCACTAGATTCAAGACTAGATTTATTATCAGCAATGTTCAAAACTGACCCTTTATTTTCAATTTTATTTTGGTTATACATATGACCTGGCATATATTCAAAGCTTTCTGCATCTGACTCCTGGTTTATACTTTTCTCCTGTGGTGTATTTTCCTTGTCAACAGTTCCTCTTTTTTTTGGTCTGGATAGTTTCCTCCTTCGTTTTTTCTTTTTATTTCTTATAGTGTTTAAATTAATCAAAATAGGAAACCTTGGCCTACTTGAATGATCTTTTATTGACATTGCCACATTGTCGTTACCCTTAAGGTTGCTCGGTAAAGTAGTTTGAATTTCTTTATCAACATTATCTTTAGGAACATCTGATGTTAAGTTGTCTCGAGATACAGAAACATTCTTAGTCATATTATCCACTTTGACAACACCATTTTTTTCATCATTAAATGATATGTGTTTTGTTAAATTAACACTTATTGGATGATTTGAGTTATCAGAGGCATTTGGAATGTTAACTTCCATGATGTCAACATCTTTTTTACAGAATTTTGATGTCCTTTTGTTACCCTCTTTTTTAATTTTAGATTTACTTTCAGTCTCATCCAAAGGAGTGGAATGAGCTGTAGGTACACCCAACTCTTGTTTTGTATCATTATTAGAATACTGTTGGTGCAAGGCTAGTCTTTCTAAGGTGCTAAGACTTGATGCCGAGTTCTTTCTATCGCTTTCATTGCCATAACCAACATCCGCTAAAGAGTCCCACTCTAGTTTTCGTTGAGATGTTATACTACTAGTGGGAGAGTGTGGTCGGTTTAATGATGTGTCCAGAGTCATGTCAATTGCTGTAATAATAAATTTATAGAATAAGGTAGTTTCTCAAGTAAGAAAAGTTAAGACTGACATTTAATATGATATTACCATTTATAATATTATTATGAACATGAAAATACTGAAATTACTCATGGACCGTATTGTTAGCATCCAACATATTTGTACATCATGCAGAGACGATATTATTATGTTTTGTACAAAGAAAAATTGTGACTAAACTTTATGCTGGCATTTTCATACTTATAGGCCAAAATTATCACACCACCAATGGTGCTATAGATGAGTGTGATTTATTATGACTTGAAATGAACTTATACATTGAGACAAATATGGTTCATTGTGAAGTTATATTGTAAATAGTTACCTATTTAATTTTGACTGATGTTTCGGTGGAGTTGCATTGAGTTAAATATGCAAGTAAATAGCGAAAGCTTAAAAAGTGTTATAAATATGGTTCACATTACACTTCTATTGGTCACATGCTTTATGCATAGTTTAAAACTTACATTTGTGTGAATTTTCACCATCTGACTTATTAGAGTCACCATCTGAGTCCAAACATTTGTCAGGAAGATCGTCACTGATGATTGGAGGAGATTCTGTGTCACTCTCTATATTCTTACTATAAATCTAGAAATAATTTACCTCTATGAAATTATACAAATTAAATATATTCTCATATTTATATTATACTAGCTGACCTGGGTGAACTTTGTTCTGCCTTAGAGGTAACAAATGACGTCCCACGGGAACGACGGGAACAGGATAAAAAGTACCCTAAAACCTTCTCCTGGTTTTTAGCTATGTCCCTACCAATTTTCAGCCAAATCGGTCAAGCCATTTTTATGTTATGGCGTGACAATGGGAAACAGGTTTAATTTTTATATATATAGATAAAGATAAAAAGCAAAAATGCTTTTGCAGCAACATTTGCAATGCTAATTCTTGTTTTATGCAAATAAGGCCTGTTGCCAGATACAGAATTTATTTTAGCAGAAATTCAATAGTTGAAAACAGTTGGGAAATATTTTCTGTATGATTGCAGTTATTGAATTAAAAATTTTAACACAGGGATTTCTTTTATAAACCGGTTACCTTAGAAGTTTGTTGATCTTCCATAGAACATTTTATTAATATTCTACATACTTCTGTAGAAGAGCCTATCTTTTTGTCACTGGAGTCAGAAGAATCATTTTGTTCTTTCATTCTTTTCCAAAACAAACTAGAGGGCTCACTTAAGTCTTGTTGAGCTGTAGATAATGAAAAAAACTGCTCTATATCTCTCTTACGGCCAAATTTTTTGTAATAGTCTAAAATTAATTTGTTTACAGCGGAACAATTCGTATCTACTGGAAAGTCAGCATCACTTTGCTTCAGTTTGTCATTATCCATAGCTTTGTGCCATAAATAGTAATTACAGCTTCATTTGCAATATTATAAATACGCAATAACAAATAAACGTTGTACCTAGGTAAAGTATTTTTAAAAGTGTAGGTACAGGAAATTACATTTTACAAACAAAAACTGTTTTCATTTTGACACTTAGCATTTAAATTTGACAGGCGACGGCCGGAAACACTGGCTATTGACCGGAAACATTACATATCACAACAGAATCTAAGAAGCTGTTTTGCCGGCAGCTGCAAAAACAAAGGCATGAATGAATAATAAACACTGTTGCAAATAGAACCAACCAAGTTGATTACTGACACTAATAATATTTTCTTTCGACATTATAATTTTCAACTTTATTGCATGTTATAAGAGTGTACAAAGCGTAAATTTATGTGCAGTTTTTGTAAAATGTCGCACGTAGAGTCGAGGCACTTTTTTTGTCCTCTGGCAAAGGTACGATAAGTTGATTGTTATTTTGTTGATTTTCTGTCATTTTATATAGAATAATATGAAGTTATAATTAAGATAAATAATGATAGAGAATACTCGAACAGTGACTAGTAAAATGGCTGATTAGAAGTAATCACATACCAACGTGTTTGCTATAAAAAAGGACGAAAAAATCTTTATTGCACGGTCTATTATCATTTGAGCCATAGATTATAGCGTACATAAGAATTTGAGCTTCGTTTCCTTTGGCTGTCCTGATCGGGAAGAAATAATCAAAATAAAAGTCTATTGTCAATAACAAACTGTTTATTGTTGACATAAATATTAATTTACGACAATATTTTCAAAAATTAGGTACTTTTATAATCGACACTCAATATCTAAAAAACGTCCTCGAAAAAAAAAATAGTACAACATTATAAATTGTGCGCTCATTTCAAGTGGCCGAGCGTCAGGAAGATTAAATTAAAAATGCCAAAGTGTTCTCTAAAAAATTGCAAAAATATTACGTCAAGAAAGCAAAAAAAGGATGGTATATCGTATTTTCGGTAAGTAAAAAAGTTTATTGATTGGTTTTGTATATGCCTGAATAAAGCAAGAAATTTTGTAGCGGTACCTACATACAGCCGAAGCTGTTTGTAGGTACCGCTACCGGTACCGCAGGATGTGTCACAATTACCCATAATTTCTACCTGTAATATTTAATCAAATTAAATGGAATTATTGTTTTTAAGGCCTAACGCCAGAACTCGCGCGGGCAAAATAGTATGGGGCCCGCGTCCGCGCTCCATCGCACGCGCCTGCGTTGCTCGTACTATTTTTCATTATATGTGTCTTGTAAGTCTGTAAGTGCTACATTATAAACTTCATAGAAACTTATATTTTAGATTTCCTCGTGACCCTGTACGATGTGAAGAATGGATATCAATCATAAGTCAACAAAGGCGAGAAGATTTTTATAAACCAAATAATTCAAGCGTTGTTTGTTCTGACCATTTTTTGGAGGAAGATATGTATGTCTCTTTAAAAGGCATAATACGTCTTCGTAAAACAGCTGTTCCTAATGTACTGGTAAGTAACTCATAAGCAAGCTTATATTATGTATTGTAGTACCTCTTATTGATTCATTTTTTTATAATTGAATTTATTCTTACAGGGTTTGACACCTTCACAGGACCACAAGACAGTAAGTAACTATGATGAAGAATGCACAGATGCCACGATATATTGAAATATTATTTGGTATGTAAATACAAACTTATTAAATTGGATATTACAGATTGGAGATTACTTGAAAATTGAAATGCCGGATGATGGCAATGATACTGAAGTGGATCGCACAAGTTCAATGTTTAATTTACAATTTGAAGAGAAATTCAAACCTCCTATTCCTACTTCTGTGAGCACAGAAGAAGAAGAGTCAGGCTTGGATACGCCTCGAGAAGTTCGTATGAAAAACGAACTTCACAAATGCCGCAAAAGGCTAATTAGCAAGGAAAAAATCATCAATAACCTGAGAAAAAAGAACTCCAGACTTCTTAAAAAGACTATTTCACTAAAGAATGTTTTAAATGCTTTAACAAAAAAATTTAAACTAGAAAGGAATTGGTGTAAAAAAACATCTCTTGAGTGCTGATAAATTGGGAGTTAACCCAATAAAATAACAAAATAATTAAAAAACTAAAAAAACAGGCTTATTGTATTGTCATTGGCTCTTAATTTGTACTTATGCAGAGTTTCGAATTAATTGGACTTCTGAAAATAGGTAAAAATCGAGTTCAAAGCATCCATTACATACATAATATACATATACTATGTATGAAATGAAATCTTCTATTAGCTTGGGCTGTATCTATGTATTGTATAATATAGACAGCCCAAGCTAATGAAAGCGTGTTAAAAAGCGAAATAAAAACAGATTAGACTCACAAGCTTTACGGCGTATTAATTAAATATTATAGTGTCTCGACTAAGGTCCGAGCCACACCGGAATGGCAGCGACGCAGCGAGCACTTTCAGTGTGAAATAATTTGAACTTTATTACATACTTATAACTACTAGTATCGCTTGAAAACAAAAAATTCCACCGACAAACGCGCGGCCATTCGCGGTGGTTCGCGTCACCGCGAGTGGTCGCGCGACCTTTTTGATGTGTGATACTATTAGTAATAAATAGGATTATAAAGTTTAAAATTATTTCACACTGAAAGTGCTTCCCGCGTCGCTGCCGGCCGCTGCCATTCCGGTGTGGCTTGGACCTTACCGTCTAGGGACCGCTTTAGCTATACGTTTTTGGTAGCAGTTCGCAAAACTGTGTGACTCTATAATCTGACTACGGTATAATCTATGGGACTGTACATTGATATAACTCCTTTGCCTTTTGTTTTATGACAGTTACTGCCGACTGTCATGAAAGTTGAAACTGTCAAGTGTCAAAGAAAATAACACTATATACCTACGTTTTGGGACTGTGGATTTTTATTTTGAGATAATTTTATAGCTATATAAAATACGAAAAACTTACTGTTTCCCTTCAACAAAGAGTGTAAAATACTTGTTGTAAGAAGAATTCAAATCTAAAATGTCTCGCCAAACTTCTAGGCTAGATGCTAAGAAAGTGGTAAATACATTTTCTACTTTAAGTACAATAATTATACATTTTATAACAGCTGATGCGGACGTTTGAGTGGATAATATTATAATGATTTGATGTATTAAATGCTTATTTCGTTTTAGAATTCAGAACTATTAACCCTCACTTATGGAGCCCTTGTCTCACAAATGTTAAAAGATAACGAAAATCCAGAAGACGTAAACAAACAACTAGAACGCATAGGATACAATATGGGCGTTCGTTTGATCGAGGACTTCTTAGCCCGGACCGGATCTAACCGGTGCTTGGAGATGAGGGAGACTGCGGATAAAATACAACAGGCATTCAGGTAGGTAATTTACTGTATAGCTTAAACGGTAAACCTCAAGTCACAAAATGCATACTGATGCAAACTTAAAATCAAGTATGTTTTAGCTTAAGCTATGATTTTGGACTAAGTCCATTCTAAATTCCTTTAAGTTATTATGTTTATTTTGTACAAGAATTAATCAAATTCTTAAATTAAATAGGAATTTTGGTGCTAATATTTTCCTTTCAATTACGAAAAACAATTTTCACAGCAAAGTTCTTCATGGCGGAATGGAATGTCAAATCCATTAGGATTAACACAACAAAATCGACCATAAATCAATATGATTTCAAGGAATAGTTTTTTGAAGCATCAAGAAAATCAATTATATCTACATATTAAGGCATCAACACTAATAACTTCAAATCCAATGTGTCCAAACTTACTACAGCTTTTGAACAAACTATTATTATAATATTATTATTATATAAGCCTTTATTCAGACATAGTCTGTTTGCCCGACTTTGGCAAAGGCCTCCTCCAATTCTTTCCATTCTGTTCAGTTGACAGCTTTCCGAGTCCATGTTTTTCCTGCAGTTGCTTTGATTTCATCTTCCCATCTTCGTGCCTGTCTGCCTCGTTTTCTTTTCTGGTTTCGAGGGTACCAGAATACTATGTCCTTGTTCCACTTTTGGATCCCCCTGATCATATGGCCTGTCCACTGCCATTTAAGTTTCTTTATTTTTGTTGTAATATTTTCTATTTTTGTGCGTTTTCTGATAGTAGTGTTGCGTACTCTGTCGGTTTTTTTGATGTTAAGCATGTTCCTCTCCATGATGACTATATTGATGACTTAATCTGTATTTTGTATTATTATTATACTATGTTGAACAATAATTAAATAATGCAAGTTTTCTTTACCCTTTCCACTCATAAAATTTATTTGTGCTGAATAACAAAAATATTCATATGCACACTTTACTAAAATTGTGCCCCAAATTCTCACTAACCTCTTAGCTAACTCCTCTTGTAGCGCTGGCAACTTGTCCAGCTGGTGTTTGTATCGACTCAACGTCTCTTTGAGTGTTGCCAGCTTGCCCGGGGACGGCGGGTCGCCAGCAGAACCTAGTGTTTATTATAAAACATCATTGTTTATAGCAAAGAGAAGTAGCAAAGAGAACTAGAAGAGTAAGGATATATTATGCCGTATGACCTACGATCGGAATAATTGATACACGATCAACACAATATGATTCAACTTTTAAAAAAATAATATTTAAAATTACACTGATTTTTCTGAAAATGTTATAGGTTTAACATTTATATTATTTTCTGAAAATGTTACAGTATAGCTGATCTCGATAGAAATTGTTGTGCCTAAAATAAAAAATAGATAGTAACCTATTCTCAGACCCACTGAATATGCATAAAAATTTCATAAGAATCGGTCAAGCCGTTTCGGAGGAGTATGGTAACTAGCACTGTCACACGAGAATTTTATATATTAGATGTATATAATTTATAATCATATTAAATACCTATATTGAACATGTCTGGGGCGCACTCGTTTAGTATCTGGCTGAGCATGGAGCGGAAATCGTCCAACTCCTTCTGCTTGGCGTCCAGCAACTTACGACACGATACTAACTTCTGCGCTGTCTGTTCCAAATTAGACTGGAAACACAAACTCTATATTAATAATATTTATACAAGGAATTATAAAATTACACATAATAATATACAAGCGTATTTATTATATTATTATCTATGGCGCCTTACACCACGTCAGTCTGGTCCCGTGAAGTAAAGTAAATGAGGCTTTTTACCAAGCGCATAGCGTGCACTTATCCCGCGCCAAGATAGCACTTATCCCGCATACATCGTATGCCTGGTCTAGTGCAGACTTTATCCTTGTAAGTATTATAACAATTAATATTTACATTTAGTCTCTTTTTTTAAGGATCACGCCGCAACCGCGTGTCGCCCGTCCTTGTCTAAATTATGGACATTTTAAAGAGCTAGCACATTTACACGATACGACACATTTACGGCGACCGTGTGCTAAAATAAGAAAAGTGGCTTATAGTTTAGGCAAATGTTTAAGTATTGCGTCACACAATTTTTGCCAATTTTATAAAAATGTAAGGCGTTTTAATACTGCCTTTGTGATGAACCATAAAGTTTTACAAGAAAACTAGTTGATCCCGACAGATATTGTTCTGCCAGGAAATGAAAAAAAAAGTCAATGTGCATAAAAAAATTATAGGAATTGGTTAAGCCGTTTCGGAGGAGTATGGGAACAAATACTGATACATGAGATCTCACCCCCAGCTGTTCCCGCACGACGTCTGCCTCTCTCGCTCGCCGCTGCACCGCCTTCAACTCCGCCGCCAGTCGGTCCACTGAAGCACCTTTCTCTATCAGTATATCTTCTTTCTCCTTTTCACGCTGAGCACACCTCTTCTCCAATGCTTTAATTTCGTTCTCCTAAAATAAATCACTTTTTATTTCCTAATCCTCCTCCATCCTCATTAAATAAAATATCCTATTATTAATTTTAAGATGTTTTGGTAAAATATGCACTCATTTGTGTAGTTTCAGAATTGAACTCACTTTATCTTCGAGTCTGTTTTTGGCTTTCATCAAGTCGCTGTGCAGTCGGTCCACTTCTTCTCGATGTCTGAAAAAAAAAAACGGCCACGTGAGAGTGAGACTCGCGCACGAAGGGTTCCGTACCATTTGTGATATGGGAACTATCCTTAATTATTATGTATTTTTATTTTTCTTAAACTGTCTAGGATAGACAGACGGATGGCGAAATGTCAGTAATGAGGACCCTTGGGTACGGAACCCTAGAAAGTTTTTTTAGTAAAAACAATATTGACAAGTGATAAGAGTACAGAAGCCCCTATGTATAGAACATAGTAACGTTAAAACATACCTATCTTGCTGTTCTCTAAACAACGCGTCTATGTCATGTGTATGCGCCACCTGAAAGTAACAATTATTATTTGTTCTATTACACTATTTTCCACGCAGCAGCAACAAATTTATCGATATTGTACCATTTGTTGTAACTCCTTATTAATTTATTTAACAATTTATACCAAATATTTTTTATAATATGTCAATACTAGCTTTCTACCGCGGCTTCGTTCGCGTAAAATTTGATGATCGCTTAAAAATACGATGGGATGCTTTAACAGGACAAAAAGTAGCCTATGTTACTCTCCATCCTTTCAACTAACTCTATGCTAAAATCATGTGGAGTCGTTGCTTAACTTTGTATCCTTCATTCATGTTCTATGGTGTGAAGGAAGGACAAACAAAGAAACTAACATACTTTCGTATTTGGTTATATACTACACTAGACAGAGCCTCAGACCTCGCGATTCCGTCGAAAAAAATAAGTGCCAACTGTTGGACTCAATTTGCACACAACATATTTAATGAATTTGAATGACATGATGCGAGTGTAAGACAAAGCAGTCATGCACACAAGCATAGAGAAGCTGGCTTATTTTTGCGCTGCATTTATTAAGCTCTATCTAGTGTAGTATAAAATGTAAGACTGGCATTATGGATTCGACCTGGACAGTCTGCAGTCGCTGCTGCGCCTCCTGCAGCGCGACATTGGCGGCCACCAGTTCTAGCTGCAAGCGCTCACGCTCCGACTCACACACCTTCATCTGCTGGGCTATGCTCGATATCTGGTGCTCGTACTCCATCGACTTGTGCTTATTGGACGCTGGAATTGTAAGGTCGCCTAATGAATTAAATTTATCACATGGCTCCATTAGCCATGCTTTCTAACTAAATAGCGAATACTATTACTTGACAGAAATATACGACCATTCAACATTAATCCACCAAGATTAAGCAGTATAAAGTTTATACCTTTTTTTTTATTACTTAAACCATAAACAATATTTTTTTAATACAGAAACTATTTTTTTAAAGTGTAAACACATTATAAATTACATAATAATAGTGACTATCAAAACATCTGTGTCTCATCAGATGGTTTAAAGTCATTATTCCATTTTGTTGTGTCAAGTTCATTGAATTACCCAGTAACTGCTGCGCTTGCTGCAGCGACAGTTCTGCCTTGTCTTTATCCTGCACGGCAGCCTGCAACCTCGCCCGCAAACCGTCTATCTCTTTCTTCAGACTCTCGTTTTCACTCGCAAACAACTGACACTCTTTCATTCTCATCTGAAGACATAAATAGGCATATTACTTGTATTATTAAGTATTATATTTAAGAATATCTTATCCCTTCAGTCTGATAGACAGAGACATAGCTATAATATACATACATACACACATACATACACACACACACACACACA